>JAVXUO010000833.1:0-138187 GCA_033065855.1 Escallonia rubra
CAAAACATCAAGGGCACGCTGAACGAGGCATGAAAACATTCAACCACAAGTGTATGTATTTGATACAGAAACAAGACATCAATTGCAAAAAATGATAATTTGCACTCCCTATGTCCCTAATTAATTGATCGTATTTGTCTTGCACACTTATTGATTGAAATCTTCCTTATAATCAAATTGGGTTTAGGATTACTTATCACTTATGGATTGAGGAGTGAAATCCTCAAAACCCTATGTTTCTCTTTCTTCTATCTCTCTGGAAGACCAAAAGTCACTTTATCGATTAAACAAAAACCGTCTAGTCCTTATTCTTAAACTTGATAAATAATTCAAAAGACCTCTAAGGATATATTACTCATCCAAAAGTACTCCAAAAAGTTAGTAAAGTACGAAGATTGTCTAAAATATAAAAGAACTAGTTATAGACTATTTGGGGCTTACATAAGGCTCATATGAGCTTACGTATCGTTTATTTAAACAAAGGTACTTAGTGGTTTTTAATTTCAAGGTCGTGATTTGCATATTATTTGGATAGCTTTTTAGTCATAATTTTATTATGTGAATCACTCCAAAAGGCTGAAATGAACGAACTTCTTATACCATCTGACTTTGGGTCATGTTACTCAAAATAGGATAAAAAAGACTTGTGAAAATGGACCTTTAAGTTTCTTGGTGGAAGCCTATCATGTCTGTAAATCTTGTATAAAGGGTAAAATGACCAAGAGCCCTTAAAGGCAAAGGCAGTCGGTGTCATTGAAAAGTTAGAATTAGTAGACACTATATATATGTGGCCAATTGTCGATAAAAGGGTATCATATATTACATTTACTGATGATGATTCAAGAATTGGTGATGCATCATAAGTATAAGTTTTTATAAAAATTCAAAAAGTTTTGGTTGAAAGTCAAAAAGTAAACGGTTAGTATATAAATAGCTTCATCTCATCGAGGTCGTGAATATCTTCTCATTGATTTAAAAATTTTCCAATCATAATTGAAACATTATATAGTGTCTGCACCAGAAACTTCTCCTGAGGACTCCCTAGCAAAGTGGTGTATCAAAAAGAACAAATAGGACTCTTTCACATTTGGGGAGATCTAGGCTAATATATCCTACGCCATTCTATCGTAAAAAAACAAAGGGTTTTTCCTGATGCTTTTTTGCCGACAAATTCCAAAGTGGCGGGATAAAGCTAACTTTTGCAAAACTCGCTTACCAATGTCATTAACTTACCGACTATAAGGTAATTGTGTCCAGTTTTACGAAAGGCACGCCTAGGCGCAAGGTGCAGCCCGGCGCACCACTCATGCCTCGCCTAGACTTAGGCGCAACGTGTTCAAGGAAGCGTGCGCCTCCCGTGCCTAGGGGCGAGGTGTGTATCGGCTGTGGAGGCGCAAATGAAGGCGCATGAGAAGGAGTCGTTGGATATGCTGTCGTGGCTTTACGGGGACTGTCCATTTTTCTTTCAGAATTTTTTTTTTCTTTTTTTGCTCTACCAAGTCTAACGAATATTTATTGTAAGTGTAAAGACTAAGGCTCTGTTTGACACAACTTTTTTTTTTTAGTTTTGGAAATTGGAAAAAAAAGTTGCGTTTGGTAACCATTTTTTTTTTCTTCTTCAGTTTAAAAAACCAGTTTTTAAACTGAAGAAGAAAAAAACTCCAAAAATGAGTTTTTTTTGAGACCACCACCACTAGGGGTGAGCATCAAACCGTTCAAACCGATCCGAACCGCTCAAACCGAACCAATCCAATCCGAACCGTCCAAAGATCTTAACGGTTTGGTTTCACATTTCCCAAACCGACCTTGGTTTGGTTTGGTTCACGGTTCACATCTTTGAAACCGATTCCAAACCGAACCGAACCGACCTATGATATGTTAATGTATTTTTAGTAACATTCTATTGATAATTACACATATAAGGTATTAAGCAACTCCAAAATAAACAAATCTTGAAAGTTAAAAGAAACAAAAATATTAACAACACTTAGAACACAAAAAATTTGTGACCAATATCTAGTTTATATTTACTCATTCTTTCTTATTCATCAACGAGAACTTATATATCGAATGAAATAAGATTACATGCAATTTAGAAAAAATATAACTTCAATTAGTAGGGTGCAAAGTAACGACCACTTTAAGTGGGCAAACCGATCCAAACCGACTAAACCGAACTGTTTAAACCGACCAAACCGAACCGTCCAAACCGATGATGTTTGGTTTGGTTCGGTTCACAAATTTTCAAACCGAGGGGTAACGGTTCGGTTTACGGTTTGACCCCCAAACCGAACCAAACCGAACCGTGCTCACCCCTAACCACCACCACCACCCGCCCTCCGCCGGCAGCCACCTCCGGCGACTACCGGCGGCAACCTCTGGCGACCACCGCCACCAACCACCGTCAACCACCACCACCACAAAAAAAACTCAAAATAAAAAATGGGTTATCAAACACCCAAAATAAAAACTGCGTTATCAAACACCTCCTTGTTTTTGTAAAAAAAAATAAAAAACTAAACTGCTCTTTAATTTTTTTTTTTTGGAAACTGAAAAAAAAAGTGTTGTCAAACAGAGCCTAAACCTAACTCCAAAATCCTCAAACCAGAGTCACGACTATCACCCCTCGCCACTGTTCTTACCCCTGTTCCGATCGCCGCCATCACCTTTCCAGTCACACCCGACCGCCAGTCGCCTGTTGCTCCACTCGTTGTCGTTGCTCCAGTCATCACCGCCGCTGCTGCTCCCCCTTGCCAGCTCTCTCTCTGTCTCTCTCCCCCTCCATCTCTCTCACAAACACACAAGTCACTCCATCATTCTCTCCCTCCCTCACTCCGTGACTGGACGACAGTTGCCATAGAAGTGGCAGTGGTGACACCGTGATAATAAACATGGCCATATGTCATACTGGAGATTTTGAAATAGGAAGTTTAGGTTAATATATTCACTGGCCCCTCAATTTCATTCAGTATGGGAAAGCGGTTGAAACATGGCACTGAATTGGAATTTAAGACCAATTTGTAACTGCTGGATTGAAACTGGTTGTAACAGCTGGATTTGTACCTGCATTTTAGTCTCATGCATTTTCATGGCCTGCATTTTTTTAGGGTAATTCAATTAGAACTGGTTGTAACTACTGGATTGAAACATGGAGCTAAATTATTTTCATGACCTGTATTTTAGTCTTTTGAATTTTCATGGCCTGCATTTAATCCAATTGGAGGTTGTTGTGGCTTCAAGAATTTTATCCGTTGAGGATGAAATGGTGAACATGCGACCTGTTTGTAGCAACTGTTTTTTAAACCTGAGTTTCTAAGGTTTTTACGCTATTACTTTTTGTAGCTAATTTCTGTGTTGTCATTTAATCTGATCTCAGGAATATAGATGTCGACATTGAGTACGGATACAAAGGACCCAGCTTGAAAATATGGACACATGGCTAATTCGAGCCAAAAAATGTTGTAACGCTCCGGAATTTTCAGAGCGTTAGCCAATCAATCGATTGATACTTAATTATTCAATCACCTCAATTCGATACTTAATATATACATATATATATATATATATATATATATATATATATATGGATAGCGAATATATTGCTAGCATTAGGCAACTAGCGACAAAAACGACGTAGTTTTGATGAAAATTACCTAATTCTTTCTTCTCTTTCACACATGTCTCAGACTCCGCCCACCCCAGTCTCTAGTCGTCGGTAATCTCACAAGCCACTGCCGTATCATCTCACACCACCCACTACCACCACCATCAGAAACCATCGCCACCGCAACTGCCATATATATCTCCCCCCTCCAATCACATAACACACTGTCACTACCTCACATGAATACATCACCACACAATCCGGGAAACCCATCATCGCCACCACCTTAGACCCCAACCACCATCATAGGTTTCCACAAGCCACCACCATATCATGCTCCGTCCCCATCGTAGAAACCCACCACTACAACATCTTCTTATTCGCCTTTTCTCTGACCTCCACCTGCTACCTCCGTCTACCTCCTCCCGTGGAAACATTCCAAGGCAACATCACAAAACCATGACCAATTCAAAAAAACCAACCACCATTAATAGCACGAACCCATCGCGCCGCTCTTCCAAATTTCAAAATTTTAAAAAAGGATTTATTATTTTGAATTAAATTTGTTCAATTGGGAATATTTAGATCAATCGTCAGTGAGTTTCACAAATTGGATGGTCTGCGGTACGGTGGATGGTTTGTCGCCGACATCAGAGGTGGTTTGTGGCTATTTTTGTGATGTGGCAGGAGGCGAAAAGGCCGGCAGTGGTGGGTTTCGGTATAGTGGTGTTTTGTGATGGTAGGGGTGGCCGACATGAGACGGAGCTGACAGAGATGATGGAGGACTACCGGCGGCGGAAAAGATAGAATTGGCGTAATTTGATGCCGCCGCGCGCTATTCAATGCACACCTGGAACCTAATGCAAACCCGTTGTACATCTCCGCAAGCACAGGGTACAACGCAATCTGCTGTGACCTAATACCTAATTTTCCGTTCTTCTTCTTCCCGTTCTTTGTAACCCTCTCACAACACACCCACTTCTCCACACATTGCACAATTGCCACACCCACAGATATACAAAAAACACACACTAAACACACCATAACCCCACCCAAACACACTCGCGCACACAACACTCACACGCCCACACAGCTGCCCTCGGCAACTTTACGCACACATACATATACAAACAAATGCACGCACACAGGACATGCACACACACACGCACACGAGCACGTGCGCGCGCACACACACACACACATATACATACACTGATTGCCTTCACGGCAGTCCTTACACACACACACACACACATATATATATATATATATATAAAAATATATATATAGCTGATCCGTTGATAGCACTAGCAACTTGCTAGCGCTGTTTGGCCATCCGCTACATTATGTAGCGGACGATAATTTACCGTCTGCTACATAATGTAGCGGACGGTGAAAAAAATTGCTATTGTGGTGCGCAATCTGGCTGTCCATTCTCGCCCGTGAACGGCCAGATCGCGCTAGCAACTTGGGTTAAGTTGCTAGCGCTATCATTTTATCAGCTCCCATATATATATATATGGGAGCTTGACAGCGCTGGCAAAATAGGACATCTTGCCAGCGCGATCTGACCGTCCATCCTGAAAGATGGACTGCCCAGATCGCGCATTTTTCGTATACTGTCAGTCGTCCGCGACACTATATCGCGGACGGACTTTTTTACCTTTTTGCCCCTCCGACCCGTCCGCTACACTATATCGCAGACGGTCCAAATATTTTGTTTACTTTTTTTTTAAGTTCTTCCGCTACATAATGTATCGGACGATTTTGACAAAAATATCCTCATGTTCCATCCGCTACATTATGTAGCGGAGGAGTAGGCATGCATTATTTTTTTGTTTTCTCTTCAGTCTAGTTGTTGTTCTGACATCTCTCTCTCGTTTCTCTCAATGTCCTTTCTCTTTCTCTGTCCTTCCTCAACCACAGCAACAGGATGAAGAAGAAGTGGAAGGTTCAATAACTAGTTTAAAACCTTGACAGCCCTCTTGCTCTTCTTCCCCCCATGGCAGCAGTTGTTTATTCAGTCTGCTTTAATCGATATGTATTGCAAGTGTGGGGATATGGGTTCGGGGAGGAAGGTTTTCTATGGCTCGATGGAAATGAACAAAGGGAGAAGAAGAGCCACTGCCGTGAGGCAGTAGCACTGTTACTTGAATGTCTTTTCTTGGAGCCTGAACCCAAAGTCGCCAATGTCGGCGCATAATTTTAACGAGAGAAAGGACATAACAAAAAAATAATGCCTGCCTACTCCGCTACATAATGTAGCGGATGGAACATGAGGATATTTTTGTCAAAAAATCGTCTGCTACATTATGTAGCGGACGAACTTAAAAAAAAAGTAAAAAAAATATTTGGACCGTCCGCGATATAGTGTAGCGGACGGGTCGGAGGGGCAAAAAGGTAAAAAAGTCCGTCCACGATATAGTGTCGCGGACGACTGACAGTATACGAAAAAGGCGCGATCTGGGCAGTCCATCTTTCAGGATGGACGGTCAGATCGCGCTGGCAAGATGTCCTATTTTGCCAGCGCTGTCAAGGGATCAGCTCCATATATATATATATATATATATATATATATATATATATATATATATATATATTATACACACACACACACACACACTCATACAATTAAACCCATCATTCACAGCCACACCTACACTCACCCACGGCTGTCCTTGCGGCAGCCATGGCCATCACTGACAAAGCTTCACGACAACTCCTTCCACGGAAGCCATCACCCCACGGCATAACACCAAACACACACACATCAAGTGCCTCACGGCATGTACTATTTTTCATGATCATAATACCCACACATACACACTAAAGTGTCACACAAACCCACACTAAACGCGCAGCAACTCCATCCTTTCTCACGGCTACAATCCCAGCCCTTCTCTTGGCTACAATCCCAGCCCTTCTCTCAGCTTCTTCACACAATGCAATACATACTCATCACTCACACACATACGACTACAATCTCAGCCCCTCTCTCCCATAAATCATTAAATAAACTAGAGGGGAAAAGGGCTAGAAACTTACTTGAAAAACTTGCCACGACTTTTTCTCCCGTGTCCTTCTTTCTTGAAACCAATAAAATAACCCTAGAGGGGGGTGAATTGGGTTTTTGAAAATTAATGGGGAATTTAAACTAAGCACAATCATAAATCTCAATCAAACCAAGTAATACTTCAATGAAGATGCTAACTAAACAATCTCAAACAATTAAACAGCAACAAGTAAATAGATTGAATTAGAGATACTTGACAAGGAGATTTAAATGGTTTGACTTGAAATACCCTCAAGCCTACATCCACCTCTTCAAGGAAGTCCCTTGCAAGAGCACTAGAATCCACTAGCAACAATCTTCTTCCGGGTCAAGATCAAAACCCTTACAACACTTGGTGATATCCCCACACCAAGCACAAGCCTTAAATCCACAAAGCTCACCCAAGACTTGAACAACCCAAGCCATGATCGCAATCGTTTTACAAAGATCAATTATGTACAAAGAAACATTCTTGAAAGGAAATGCGTACAAATGAAGCTCTTAGTACAATAGAGAGATGAAAGAATTGATGACTTGAAGAATCATCACTCTTTTTTGAAAGAATTGCTCACAAAGATGATATCTTTAATGATGTAAAATCATGAAGATGAAGAGAGAAAAGTTTAATCTATGAGCCTTGACGTTTCTCTAATGAATGGAGGCTTATAATGTGATTTCCATAGTGTATGATGAAGCCCCAAATCATTTATACAGAGAAGATATGGAATATAGCCGTTAGAGGCATTATATGAGCAAAACTGACATTGCAGTCAGCTGTATTCCCAATGCAGTTGACTGGGTTCCCTCTAAACTAGCCGTTACAGTCTTGTCCTTGAAAATAGCCGTTGAAACTGTTTTTTGACCAATGCAGTCGACTGTACTACCCTGCTGCCTATGGGCTGCCTCACAGAACCCTCTTTCCTATTTTGGGCATAACTTTCTCTAGAAAAATCGGATTGAGGTGCCGTTTTTTGCGTTGGAAAGTTAATGAAACTTTTTATCAAGATATGAAAAAAGTGAGCTCCAAAAAAATTCTTGAGAAAATCTGAGTGAGCTCCAAAATTCACTCATTTTCAAGAAACACAGTTGTGTGAGAGGTTATGAACTCACATGCAATGCACAAAGTGTCCTAAGGTCATTTTAGGCCATAGTCATCAATCCAAGCATCAAACCAAGACTAGTTACATAATATTAAATTTCAATCATAATCAAAAGTAACTTAACATATGCATTGTTTGTTACTCTTTGTCATTGGACTTGATGAAGCTTTCACAATATGTCCACTATAACTTCAAGCTCCTTTACCTTTAATCCATCTATCTAGCTTCTCAAATGTGTCTTCACGAGTGTTCATGTATATATACCTACTAAGAATAAACCCAAAGCACACAATAGAACATCATCAATGTATAGACATCA
Organism: Escallonia rubra; assembly: GCA_033065855.1. NCBI lineage: Eukaryota > Viridiplantae > Streptophyta > Magnoliopsida > Escalloniales > Escalloniaceae > Escallonia > Escallonia rubra. The sequence goes on from JAVXUO010000833.1 coordinate 8,076, forward strand.
TCAAAACAAGATATAAACCTACATTATCCAACCATAGGGCTAACACTTCTTTCTCTCCCTATTTGTATCTCTCTCTCTTTCTCTCTCAGCCGTGTTTCAGAAGTTAAAAAAAACATTGGGGAACGACTGCTCCCATAATCGTGATATATATATATATATATAACCTTAGACTAGATCATTACCAAACCCCCTAGACTTTCTAATATTTCTTAAAGTTTACCCAAAGACTTTCTAATATTATGAAAAAGCCCAAAACAACAATATACAATAACTTAACGTACTAGAAAATTTTAACTGGGTGTTACATAACCCCGCTTCACTAATCGTCGCTAAAAGTTACAAATAAATGCATCGACACTAAGAAAAAATCGTCACTAAATTTTTTAAATTAACATGTAAAAAAAAATATCGGGGTTTGGAGTATTACACTCTCCCCAACTTATATAAAAAATTCGTCTTCAAATTTACGCACATGTAGTGTGAAATAGATGAGGGTAAGCACTTTGCATGGCTTCCTCTAGTTCCTAGGTAGCCTCTTCAGTAGTTTGATTTCTCCACAACACCTTTACCGGTGGTTTCACCTTGGTCTTCAGTATTTGTTCATAACGGTCTAATATTCCCACCGGTATCTCCTCATAACTCAAATCCGTCTAAATATACTCGGGACGATGCTATAATATGGGAGTTAGATCATGAACATACTTCCTCAACACCGACACATGGAACACATTGTGAACATGTGACATATCTGGTGACAGTGCCAAATGATACGCTACCGGTCCAATCCTTTCAAGGATTTCATAGAGACCAATATGTCTAGGACTGAGCTTGCCCTTCTTCCCGAAGTGCATTACCCCCTTCCAAGGTGATATTCTCAAAGATACTCGGTCACCGATCGCAAATTCCAAATCTCGTGTACGCTTAGAGGCATACATACGCTGTCTATCTTGTGCCGCTCTCATGTGTGACGGAATCAAATCAACCTTTCTCACAGGTTACCTGAACCAACTTTGGGCCAATGAGTCGACTGTTTAGAGCGGCAACCATAGGTTCCTGATTTTGTTAGCTTCTCCTCATAATCTAATTGCGCTCTTAGTGATTCCCTTTCCTCCACCACTCGGCTGATATCCACCTCTAGGGATGCCATTTGACGTACTAGCTCGTCCTTCTCATTAGCCGTCTGGGAGTACTTTCGCTCTCATTTCCAAGGTTCAGAGTCGTCACGTTCGACGTGCTTGAACCTAAAGTCATCCTCGACGGGCCCTTATAGTTCAATCACAATAGGGTCTTCTTCCTGCTCTTCCTCCTCAGGGTATTCTTTCGGATCTTCCTCTGGATTCTTTTCGAAGGGTTCTTCCTCGAATTCATCACCTTCTATCCACCCTCCAATACCAAGCTGTGCATCGTTAGGTACCCCAGCCATATCCTACAGTAACATAGATGCAAATGACATTAATGTAGTTTCCTCAATACAAATCCATACATTTGAGCTACCCTTATCGTCTAACTAAAAAATTATTTAGGTTTTCTCCCTAATATTCCCGTTAATCAAATACGCTTCCTAGTATATGCCTCTAAGTCTGCATAATCATAAAGCTAAGCTTTGATACCAACCGTAACACCTCGAAATTTTCAGAGTGTTAGCCAATCAATCGATTTATACTTAATCATTCAATCAACTCAATTCTATAAGGAAAACCGTAGTACACACACACACACACACACACTCAAATTCTCAACACCAAATTTAACGTGCTCAATTAAGTAAGTTACACATCGATTCCCTCGCAGGGGCTTAAGTAACCAAAATAATAAAAATCTAAACCAACTCTATAATCAAGCTCTAACCAATCCAAGAAATCTATTGATGGTTATTATATGCAGAAGGGAACAGAAAAAAAGGGTGAGCTTTTGAGAGTTCAGTAAGGTAACTCAAATTTCAATAGATGGATACAAACAATTTACAGATTTACTTCAAGAGCAATAAGGGAAGAGATTTAACTCAATCTCTTAAATTAGGTATCAATAGAAATAATTCCAATTGCACTGTAAACGATGCAGATGATATATTGAACATGAGTGAACGCAAAGCCACACAGGCAGTGCAGGGAAACACTTAGCAAAGCCACATAGGCAGTGCTCATTAACAATGTGATTACATATGCATATGTACACTAGCTAGCCCATTAAGGTGCTAGCATCTCCAGCAATAACAGACCATCCTTATATCACCCCCAATACGAACCATCCTTATAAGCTTTAATACACTATCTCATGTCAATATACCGATTACAATAATCAGTAATTCAATGAGTAAATCGATGCTCGATGAGGAATAAATAATGAGAATCGATAAAGATTTTCAATGAATGCTTAAGGCTCAAACCAAGTTTTAAAGGCAAATAATGCATTCTCATAACAAATATAATAGAGTCCAAAGAAATAGCAATAGCAAATCCGAATAAAGTACACAAAATCAATTGTGAGGAATTAGGTTTTGGATAGAAAAATCCTGACCTCGATTCAAGCTAAGCTACACGACATCGATCAAAGTCCTCTAAGTCAACCTAGATTGGAAAATTATTTATCATAACACATTTTACGCTACTATACCATAAGCGTAATGTCAAATACCCAAGAGTGCTCACTTCTAACCCCGAAATGACGCAACTCAAAGTGGGTCCCACACACCACCAACCTAACCGGAAGACCCGACACATTCCTTGAGGCTCAACAATAGCCCAGAGGTGATATTAATGCTCACTGAACATTTTTATGGCTTAAAACATCATATGGAATACAAATATAAAATTTCTTAATTTTTTTAATATTTTTGAATAAAACATAATTTTTAAAGGGCTAATTACACATATGTCCCTAAGGTTAGGGGGTAATTACAGTCAAGGACACAAAATTTCAAAATGTAACATACCGTGACCAAACACTTTTAAAATGTATCAACCGTGTCCATCCGTCAGGGTTCCGTCCAAAAAGTGTACTTTTTTTATGATGTCATCAATACGTATTTTGAAAATGCCAATATTACCCCTTGCGCTGTGTATACATAATATTTTTTAAAAATTTTAAATTAAGATTTTAAGCTTTAATTTAAGGATTAGGGTTTTAAAACCTTGATTTGTTCTCTATCCTTGCAATCCATTTCATCAAAAAATTTCAATCTGCCAATTAGGATTTCAACCCTAATTGCAAATTAGGGTTTCAATATGAACAGGTTAGTTCAAATTTGCGAGTTTGCGAATGAGCTGGTTTGTGCTGTGGTTTCTGTCTTGGGTCGTGGTAGTGGATTAGGCTACCAGCGGCGTTGCGATGATGCCGGCGTGGCTTATTTGGGTGCCGATTTGAGTCTTAGGTCGTCGATTAAGCCATGTTTTTCGTGCGAATTTGGTGGTGATGCGTTGGTGGTCTTGGCACCGGTGTGGCTGTAATACCTGATCTACTGCACCACCAACAAAAATGTGAGGCGAGTATTCTGGCCGGCGTCATTGCGGTGGTTCGGGTTGGGAAATTTGTTGAAACTGCCGGTGTGGGGCGAGCGAGTGGGCTGCGGCGGGGGAGGAGAGAAGAGATGGAGGGGGAAGAGCGACGTCGACGTCGCCGGTTATGGATGTACTTTGTTCGGCAAATAACAGAAGGGACTGCCCGCGTAGAAGGGGGCTACCGCTGCCGGCGGGGAGGGAAGGGCCTGCCGGGGTGAGGGATTGGTTTAGAGTTTGGCATTAATCTTTCTTTTTCTTCTTTTTTTTTTTTTTTTTAATGGCATTAAAAAAAATAAGGTTCTAACTTAGGGGCAATAATGTCTTTTCATTGAAACCGTTAGGGTTTTTAAGATTTCGTCTGGTCAACGGACATAAGTGCAATTTTACTAAACTATTGTCCTTACCTGTAATTACTTCCAAACCTCAGGGATATAGGTGTAATTAGCCCTTTTTTAAAATGTACTAAAAGCCCATAAAATAGCCATAATTGTTTCTAGCTGGAAAAAAAATTGTAACATCTTTAAAATATATAGAAATTATAAAAATTAAAATCAAATTTAAAAGGCATTAAAACTATTCTTAAATTATTTGTTTTGTTAAATCCAATGCGATATGTTAATGATACTAAATCAACGCTAAAAATCATCAAGCTTAATCTGGGACTTATCAATACCATAAAAACATTACTTTGATTTTTTCAGAATCTATCATGAGTTTAAAGACTGTAAAAGAATTTTACAAATTTGAACTTACAGAAAATATTAAAAATATATATGAGTTCAGAGATTTTCTTATTTTTATTTTAGATAGTGAGTGGAGTTCATTTGCCCATGGATAAAGCAAAAACTGTTGCAAGAAGATTATAAATTTTTGCTAGAAGTTCTAGTATAGTAGCCTAAGGTACTTTACTGTAAGTTTCACATGCTAACGATCATTGCGTGCTACCTAATGCACGCGCTGAACCTAATGCAAACCCGTGGTACACCTGTGCAAGCATAGGGTACCACCTCATCTGCTGTGACCTAATACCCAGTTTTCCATTCTTCTTCTTCTTATTCTCTGTAACCTCCCACAACACATCCACTTCTCCACATGTTGCGCAGTTGCCACACCCACACACATACACAAAACACACATTAAAACACACCCTAAAACTCACACAATAACACCGACTCAAACACACACTCATGCACACAACGCACACACGCACATACAGTTGCCCTCCGCAGCTTCACGCACACATACATATACACATAAACGCACACACGCACACAACACACACACACACACACACACATACATAAACATACACACACATTGACTGCCTTCACGATAGTTCTTTCTCTCTCCCACACACACACACACACTCACACTTGTATACACCCCCCCCCAACACACCAACATACACACAAGCATCTAATACCTCCCCATACCCACTACCGATCTCTTCTTCTTCTTCTTTTTTCTCTTCTTTCTATTCAACACACTAATGCACACCATTTCAGCCCCCCCCCCCCCCCACACACATACATAATATATATATATATTACATACACATACGCATAAACCCATCATTCACAACCACGCCTACACTCACCCACGGCTGTCCTTGTGGCAACTGTGGCCATCATCGACAAAGCTTCACGACAGCCCCTTCAATGGAAGTTGTCACCCCACGACATAACACCAAACACACACATCAACTGCCTCACGACAGGTACTCTCTTTCACTGTCATAATACATACACACACGTTATAGTGTCACACAAACCCACACTAAATGCACAACAACTCTCACAGCTACAATCCCAGCCCTCATCTCGACTTCCTCACACAATGCAATACACACTTCTCACTCATGCGTATATGGCTACAATCCCAGCCCCTCTCTCCCATAAATCATTGAATAAACTAGACAGAAAAGGCTAAAACTTATCAGAAAAACTTACCTGAAAGCTTTTTCTTCAGTCTCCTTCCTTCTATTTCTCTCTCTCTCTCTCTCTCTCTCTCTCTCTCTCTCTCTCAACCGTGTTTCATTAGAGAAAAAAATATATATTGGGGAATGGCTACTCCCATAATCATGATATATATATATAGGGAGCTGATCCGTTGAGAGTGCTAGTAAAATAGGGTATTTTGCAAGCGCGATCTGGTCTACTATCCTGAAAAGATGAACGGCCCAGATCTTTTTTTTAAAAAAACTGTCAGTCGTCCGCGACATAGTGTCGTGGACAATCTTTTTTACCATATTGCCTCTCCTCTCCTGTGCGCTACATTGTGCGGTGGACGACTTTTAAGTCCTGACATGTGTCAGCAAAAAGACGTCCGCTACACAGTGTAGCGGACGACCTCTCGGCTGACACATGTCAGGAACTGTCTCATCAGTCCTTTACCCCCACGACGGTTATCTTGTCCTTATCTGTCACGTCAAAAATGTCCGCTACACAGTGTGGCGGACGTCTATTGATAAATAGTCCGCAATATAGTGAAGCGGACGTTGTAAAACTGTCTGCGATACTGTATAGCAGACATTTAATATATATTCAAAAAAAACCTAACTATGACACTCTTCTCCATTCTTCCTACTCACAAATATTCCTAGCGGCGTTGGTAAGCAGATCTGCGCAATTTCTTCTTAAGAGCACCTTTAATACCCTAATAGATCACGTAAGTTCACAAAATCAATCATTTACATGTTTGTAATCTATAGTTGTGATGAATATTGCGTTTTATGCGTGGTTTTGATTATGCATTGAGCATGTGCTAGCGATGAGAATTTATATATGTATGTATTTGTTCATGTGCTAGCGTTTGTAAAATCCGATTCCGTGTATGTATATATATCTATTATACATATGAGTATATGCTAACATTGTATGTATTATGCATGTGCTTGCGTTATATGTATTATGCATGTGCTAGCGTCATATTTTTGCGAGCGATTATCAAAATCCAAACTGTAAAATCCAAACTGAGAAGGTTTTTCCATAATTTCAGTTGTAAAAAATGAAATTTAACCCTGGACCAGAAGATCCATCCGTGTTATACAACCAAGCCAACCATATCAGTACGCCCATATGGGATGGTCGAGTAAGATACTTAGCGACTAAACTTTCTTATTCCCGCAAATATTGTATACTTTTCTTTGCTTAAATTGTATTTATTAATTCGTAGGAAAGAGCACTTCTCATCACAGTAGAAGTATCCAATGAGTTCACAGCATGGAAATTAAACAAGTCCCAGAAAAGGATACTGCGTACAGCCGGAAAAAGAGCCACTACCAGAGGAGAGTCGATCCCCATCATAACATTATGTACTATCGAGAGGAGTTCGACCGTCTATCTCCGGGCCAAATACGTTGGGCACCGTAAAGCCGTTTTGCGCGACGGGTAGGAGAGTCGTTCGTATTCACGCTCTCCGGGTTGCAGCACACACCCTTGATCCACTTCGAGGTCGCAGAGTGGCAGCTGCCAGACCGAGCAATGTGCTATTTTGACAGCCTGCAGGGGATTTCAGCCGATGCCCCAGATATGAGGGTTAACAGAAACCCACCGGGTGTCAGACGGTTTGGCAAGACCAATTGCGCATGAATTGTGCGTGGCTGAAATAAAGCTTTGGAGTTCTTGGCAGGACACACCAGCGGCCATTGTGTCGGAGCCTGACCCCGTGATCAGCATCGAACAGTACAATGAGTGGTACTACCGCATCACGCGGAGGAGAGTAGCCCCAGTAAGGTTTGAACGCGGGGAGAAGTACCACCCTAGGGGTCAGATCGATGAGCATATGGCATACAATCTTGTAAGTTGTCCAAAGAGTGTTTTTAATTGAATTTGATGATTAAAAATGTCTGTTTGAAGGTACTTATTTTTAATCTCTTTGGATATAGGTTAATGCCTCGCTCATATTCTTCCAGAAGTTGAGTGAGCGGAAGGATCTGGTGAGTGAAATGGGCGAGGATCTTCGCCAACAGGCTGCTGCATTGGCTTTAGGCTGCGAGAATTTTTTGCGCCAAGCATCGGGACAGTCTTCGGTCGTCAGCCCGGGAATGGGTTATAAGGGCGTCAACGAAGGATACAGTTATCCCTCAAGACAGACTTCAGGGGTGAGCCAGGGAGTTGGTGGTCCCTCTTTAGCGGGGATGGGATAGGCTCAAGCACCGTGGGACGATTACAGCGTCCCCTCCTTCAATTTGTTCTCGGAACCCTAACCTCTATCTCAGAGTCAAGTCACGCAAGACTGGCCTTTCAGAAACTACGGTTTCTCCGAGGCATTGCCCATTGTCCCGTGGGCGGGACCACTTGGCACCCCTGGAAGGCAATATCTCCTGTTTGACCTCCCCGGAGGGCAATATCAGCCGGCGGAAGAAATGGCCGAAGAGAAATATCAGTCGGTCGAGCCCCCCGAATGACATTATCAGCGGCCGAGCCCCCGAAGGACATTATCAGTCGGCTGAACCTCCCGAAGGGTAATATCAGCCGGCCGAACCAGGAATTAGAGGCCAATATCCCTTGCTCGAGCCCCCCGGAGGAGGGCAATATTTGCCGACTGACCCCTCCGAACGAGGGCAATATCCCCCGGTCGACCCCCAAGGGCAATATCCCAAAGGGCATCCAGCCAGGCCCCTAAAGCCGCATAAATACGAGCTAATCTGAGCTTGTTATTTTAGTGGCCCCCCCAAGATGGAGCGTCGTATGACGTGGATCACCTGGAGGGCTTGGATTACAATTGCTCGTGGTCAGAAATGGCCTCGCTGGCTCCGGGAGCTTGGTTAGACAACGGTGTCATCTCGCACTACGTGCAAATTCTGAGGCAAATGGGTCGGGAGCAGTCTGACGACCGTCCGCGTGTTTTTATCTTGGATGCTTATTTTCATGGCATCCTAGTACAAGACTGGCACAAATGGGTGGCTTCAAGGGGGATGAGAACCCTGACCCAGTAGAAACCGTCCGCTAACTTACGGGCATATCTTGCTAGGGATAGTCTAGTGAGCGCAAGTGTTGCCGACGTGTTTCTAATCCCATTTTTAGGGAATCACCACTGGTACTTGGTTTGCTATGAACCAGTACAGAAGGTCGTATCGGCCATCGACAATCTCCACGATGATACCCCCGAGATGCCTGTGCTTACCATGTACAGAGGCCTAGGCCAGTTGGATGCCATGGTAAGATCCTGTTTAATTCTTATTGTAACTTGCATATTGTAAAACTGACTAATGCTTATTCTGTTTGCTATGTTTAATGTATAATGCTTATTATGTTTCTCGTAAAATCTATTTTGTGCCTTGGTCAATTCTAGGCATTACGAGAGAGTACTGGCCAGGCCAAAGCTCCTTTTCCGATTGAAGAGGCGTAGGCCCGAGCAACATAACTCCTCGGACTGTGGTGTCTTCGTCTCCATGTACATGGATTACATTTGTCGGTCTGAGAGCCTCGGAAAGACCGTCTGGAGCCGAGAATGCATACAAGGATTTAGGTATATGATAGCTTGGCAAATTATGAAAGGCCGGCCTAGAGCTATTAGGTTTATTGAAAATCCGTGTAATGACGAGAATCCCGCAGTAGATGAGGTCCCCAAGTGACATTGTAACATTATATTCACTTTTTTAATAAACATATATTATCTTTATGAAAGTTGTTCTTCATTTATCGGGTTTGAATTGATTTGTGTTGACATCAGTTGATCGGTGTTGAATGTGATTGATTTGACTGACCGATTTGTGTTGAAATCAGTTGAGTGTTTGATTTGTGTTGAGATAGCATTGGCTCATTGACTGATTTGTCATTTGCTTTGAACGGTGGGAAACAAAGTATGGGTCAGTGTTGGAGCTTTAAGATTGCGCAGGGCCACAAAATTGGCCAGTTTTGGTTTCTTTGATTCTGCAGGATCGTCCGCTACATAGTATAGTGGACGTAAAGAGCACAAAAAAAAACTAGGTGTTGGAGATCTGTCTTTCTGCAGGGTCGTCTGCTACATCGTGTAGCGGACGTAAAGACCCCCAAAAAATTCTAATTTTTGGAGATCTGACTTTCTGCAGGGCCGTCCGCTATATCGTGTAGCAGACGCAAAGAGCCAAAAAAATTCTAAGTGTTTGAGATCTGAATTTCTGTAGGGCCGTCCGCTACATCGTGTAGCGGACGTAAAGAGCCCAAAAAAAAATTCTAAGTGTTGGGGTCTTAAGATTTTGCAGGGCCGTCCGCTACATCGTGTAGCGGACGTAAAGAGAATTGGAGTGCTAAGATTCTACAGTGTTGTCCACTACATTGTATAACGGACTTAAGGTGCACGTTAAGAGTCCAAGTGTTGGGAGTCTTAGATTCTGCAGGGCCGTCGACTACATTGTATAGCGGACGTATGGAGCGCCAAAACATTTCTTAGTGTTGGAGTCTTAAGATTAAATTACAAAGAAGCAGCATCGTTGACACAGCGTGACATTGGAGCATCTTCAGTCATCTTCATCTGACACTGGAGCATCGGAAACAGATCCAAGTTCGAAGCTCATGTTCCAGTATACTTGTGCTTCATTGTTGTTGCCATCTTCATGTGCATCACGTGCCATACGACGTAAGTTATGTCTACTTTGACGAACTCTCATTCTATTATTTTCTTCACGTATTCGATGCAGTGCCCTTTCAAGCTCCATGTGTGTAATTCGAGGCATGTTGATTGCCTTTTGTCGAGGTATGGGTATATTCATGCGCCGTGAATCAGCTACTAAGACCTCATATTCATTCATCCGATAAGACCATTATGCATGTAATGTATTAACATAGCGTGATGAGTAACGCAAACTTGGACGCAAAGAATAGTGAAATTCATCTTTGCCCGCCCAGTAACAACCCATTGCTTCAAAAATATCTCGTGGAGTATATGACATTTCGAGAGTTGTTATGAAACTGGGAGTATATCACTCTATGCCTTTTGCCCTTCATGCAATGCATGTACTTATATAATTTTTGAAACGGGACCACTTTATAAAATGTTATAGGTTCAACTTTATGAAATGTGACAAGTCGCTGCAAGAGACCAGAGACTTGTCTTGTCACCAAAGACTTGTCTTCTCACTGACATGGGCATGCTATTGTCTCCAACTACCAATTAAGCAGGGTGTCAGTGTCCAGAGACTTGTCTTGTCACCAGAGATGGGCAGGCTATTGTGTAGTTATCACACCAATATATTGTGTATGTGTGTGTGTGTGTGTGGGCTTATTTATATATGTTAGCCATGGTCATCGCATTAGATGTACCTAAGTTAAATGGCAGGAGTTCCTGGTAGTTCTAGTTATCGGGGACGTGAGACTGTGTGGTTGTTGTGTGAAAGGAACGACGACTACAAAGAAGTGAAGTACACGGATCCGAGAGAGTATTATGCAGGTTTACGAAGAGAATGGGCATATCAAGTTAAAGAATCATAAGCACTACACCAAGATCTCACCACGCTGGGAGCACCTGTGCCGCAACGTCGTTCACTTAGTATGTCACGGTGTGATGTTAAGCAGTGTAAGAAAGCTGTATGTCTAATTCGTATGGAGAATAACCGGATGTTATTGCGTAGAAAACGATTTTACATGCTTCAACTTACGGGAGAAATGGCCGAGGCTAGTGGGAGGCACCTCAATTCAAACGAGAGAAACAATATTTTAACCAATGATCAGTACTTATCTGATGAGTATATGTCAAATGAAGAGTGATATATATCTCTTCCTACTGTATTTTAGGACTTCATTCCCACTAGCACTTATCAACATGGCATTCGCATAAGCGAACTCCGTCTTTCCATTTTCCAAGCGTTGGGAGTTTTTGCTGCGTCATCCGCTATACAGTGTGGCGGACCTACAGGAAACAAATTTTTTTTGAAAATTTGGAATCAAACTTTCTGCTGCACTGTCCGCTATAAAGTGTAGCGGAAGTAGAAGACTTTCTGATGCGCCGTCCCTAGACATTGTAGCGGACGTACAGGAAAACATTTTTTTTAGTGTTGGAGATCAGACTTTTTGCTGCGCCGTCCGCTAGACATTGCAGCGGACGTCGATAATTCTTTTTAATGAAATTGGTGACGGAAACAATGTTTTAGCGACGGAATCAACAATCTAAATATCGATTAACAATAAAAAACATACGATTAACAATCACAATTCTCAAATGCACAATTAAGAACCTAAAATTAGGAAAAATAATGAACATTAACATAAAATTGTTCATAACAGAATTTAGGGTTCAACATTGGGGAATTTTTTTTTCACAAGTGCTCTGATCAAACACCGTCACTTGAAAATTCCAGTTCCCCGTGTGTTCAAAAACTACAAATTCCCCGAGATGGAGGTCATGCTGCTGCACGAATTCGGTCCAACCCTTTGCGAAACAAAGTTGATCTTGGCTGCACTTCTTCTTGATTCTAACATGCCATGACCCCTTGCAGCTGGTTAAAGTTGAATCGAAATAAAGTGTGGTAAGCCAATAGCAAAAGGCTACCAATATGTCCTAACATATTCATAATACAAAAAAATAGGTAAGATTTTAACCAAAGATGAAACTTGTAACACTCACGATGACACAGAGAAAGATGGATGGCCTACAAGTTCTGTACCAAAACCAGGCATCATGACCTTGAAGAAGTGTCTGCCTACAAGGTGCATGTTGCCTACAAATTCGGTGCTCGACGAATCAGAAGCCATCAAGACGGATCTATCGCCGGAGGGAGGTGGCGCCGCTTCGGGTGGAGGACGGGGATGTCGCTGGACGCGCAGCGGCATTGAAGGGAGGACGGGTCTGTCGCCAAAGGTGGCGCGGCGTCGGGGGGAGGACGATGGTTTCGATAGAGATGTGGGTCGCCGGAGATGGGGAAGCGGATGGGTGAGAAGTTCGAGACAGATAGAGAAACAGATGGAGTGATAAGATGATTGGCCGATCTAATTAATATATAACATGATAGAGTCGTCCGCTACATTGTGTAGCGGACATAAAGAATACCAAAAAAATAGGACTCTGCAGAGTTGTCTGCTACATTGTATAGCAGACATAAAAGAAGGTCAAAATTTTCTTAAGTGTTGAGGTTTTAAGACTCTGCAGAGGCTTCCGCTACACTATGAAGCGAACGGGGCTAATAAAAAAAAATTAAACTTAGATTTGATGGCTCTCATAGGTTCATCAGAAAAAAAATTCCAGTATTCGGTAGAAAGATTATTAGAAAAAAAATTACAAAAAATTATTACAAATGTCAAACAGACTTGATGGCTTATACAAAAAATTAAAGGTCCACTGCAGCTTGTTCATCCTCATCTTCGGCGTCATCTTCTTCCCCGTCTTGCAAAACCCCTGGACTTATCCCCAGTGCCTTGTAATGGTTCCACTTGTCGTGGTCGGTCATTTTGTTGCACAATGCACACCTTCGCAGCTTTTAAGGTTGAGTTGCCGTTTCAATAGAGCTTTTCATCCGCGTAGATCTCTTGCGGCCTTTCGTTTGCGATATAATTGGATCCAATGGCCGGATATCATTGTCGTCTTCCTCCCCCGGCTCNTATTCTTATGTTCCCATCGTAGGCTCGGTGTCAAACGCATTGGTGACTGAAGCTACTTCCAACTGAGCCACCTTGAGGAGATGTTTATATCCGACCATTGTAGCAGCACCCTTTACGGATAAACGGGTGAACATCGTCACCAGATGATTATACCGCAATGGCTCTGATTCTTCAAAGTCAATATACGGGTGCTCCGGAAAGGCAATGGTACCATGCAACCTGTTCAAACCTTTCGTCCACCGTGGCAAGACGTATTTATCGGGGATTGTCCTGATATTCTTATGGGTGAAAAACCGCAGAATGTGTCTACACAAGATGCCATGGAACTCCAACTTCTTGCAAACACATGTCACCGAGTCCGTCAATGTGTCGTGGCTCACCGTATAAATTCTGCGCAGCTTCTCAGGGACGAGGTCATTCACGAGTGAATAAACCTTGTACTCACGCGCAGACTTTTCTGCCACCTTGTTTTTACTGTATCATCCCGATTTTCGCAGCTCTACTTGGTATAGCATGAAGATCTCCTTCGTGTAGACTCTAGCATCGTTAAGCTCCAGCGGGGTCTCAAGCAACCTTCTCATTTGCTTGTACGTGGTTGCAAAGTCTGCAGCCTTTTTTTTAAGAATAACGACGCAACCGCTTTTTGTGCGGATGTGACGAAACTCTTCAAATTGGTAGTTGTACCCATATAACTATCGAACGTGACATTCATATATTCATTCATGCCCGTCGTTTTCATGCCCGCAGAAAAATACCTCCTCGTGTAAACGCCAATCCATTGCTCTTTGAGCTCGTACAAGTGTTGGAGCCACTCGTTGTCTTGCAATGAGTAATCCTCAACAAGATTTTTCTCACCTCTCCTCAAAATCCTCAATCGTTAATGACTTGTTAACGCACTTGTCAAAATCATGTTTAAAGTCTGTATACTTTGCATACATGTGATGCAGACGTTCAGGGTATTTGTTTCTTATGTGCCAAGTGCACAAGTTGTGTCGAGTATCTGGGAAGACGGTAGCAATAGCCTTCTTCATTGCCAAATCTTGATCGGTGATGATAACTTTGGGTGCTTTGTTGTTCATGGCTTCCAGCCACGCCCTAAACAACCATTCAAAAGAACTCCCGCTCTCATCCCTTAACAAGGCGAACCCAAACAGGATTGAATGATAATGATGATTGACCCCCGTGAAAGGGGCGAATGGCATCGAGTACTTGTTGGTACGGTATGTGGTGTCGAAAGTCACGACATCCCCAAAATTCTTATAAGCAAGCCTCGAACGACCGTCGACCCAAAAAATTATGCTAACTCGATGCTCATCGTCAAGTTTATAATTGAATGTAAACTGCGGGTCCTCCATCTGCATCTGCTTCAATAGGCTCATTGTGGATTGAGCATCATTGAGGTCATACACGGCTCGTCTATGGGTTCGGACCGCATTACGAACGTCTGTCGTGTTAAAGTTTAAATTTTGAATTCCCCCAGCATATTCAGCAAGAACATTAACAATCTCGGTAGGTCCTATCTGCGCATTGCTCATTGTGTGAATTAGGCTCCTCGCGACCTTACCCATCTTCTTGTGTTGATGCATCTGACTCACCGTAGAAGGGGTTACTAACGGGTGATTGTGTGCCAGTTCCAGACTAGTAATAAGTCAATGATCTTGTTTGGGTTTATAGCTTACGAACATCTTGACCTGGCAATTCGTGCGCGCAAAGTAGTCCTGTCTTTTACGCGAATATCCTATTTCGTCATCACTGTCATCGTTACCTTGGCGTGTCTCATTTTGCAGTGGGTTTCTACCCCTATGACACTCGTATAAGCGAGAGCATATTTTTTTTGTTATGTCACTTGTTCTTGTAGTCTTTATCCTAATGCCAAAACCAACCCTCAATGAATACACTTAAAAACATTCTCCAGTTTTTTCCAATGTTTGAAACGTTCGTCTTAGATACGGATCACTAGCATCTACGAAGGTGTTGGAGCTCGACACGAAATCAGACATCGTGAAACAAGACCTATGTAGAAATAGACTACGCTTAACAATCAAATGACATTTTCAACTGAAAATATTATCTCAAAATTATCTTGGCGAATAGACCAATTTAGGATGACAAATATACCATATACATAATCTCAAAAGTGTTTCCCATTTTGCTAATTATAGATTTATTGAACATAACAAATTAAAATTAGGGTCAAATACACGTAGGTACCTTGGAACTACCACAAAGTCTCAATTAAGGGTCCCAAAGTTTAATTTTTACACATAAGGGCCTGTAACTCCAAATTTGCAACAAGTAAGGGCATCCGTCCACTTTCTTAACGATCCAAGCTTTTCCGTCAGGGGCATTTTTGGGTTTCCATATTTGGGTTTCATTGTGAGACAGAGAGACTGTGAGAGAGAGTGAGTTTGTGAGAGAGAGAGACTGGATTGGCCAAAGGAGATCGCAAAAAACGGAGGCCAAAACAGATCGCGAAAAATAGACGAAATTGGCGTAGGATTCGAACCGACGGCGAGCAGTGGGTCGTCTTTGCCGGAAGGTGTTGAGCAGTTGGGTGGTGGTTGCCGGAGGGTCTCGCCGGCGGTGGAACAATAAAGAACCAGATTGCAGGTAAGGTTTTGATGGTCGTGGTCGTGGGTTTGCAGGTAAGGTTTTGGGTGGTCGTGGGTTTGCCGGTAAGGATCTGTGGCGATTGGTGGTCGTGGGTTTGTCGGGATCTGGATTGATTTAGTTCGCCGGCGGTGGCTGTTAGTGGGTTGGCATGATTGGTGGTGGCCGGAAGTGTGTCGCTATGGTTGTGGCTGGCGGTTGGTCGTGGTAATGGGGTGGCAGGGCCACTACCTGTGGGGTCCCCATACGGTTTTGGTCGACGGTGGATCGTGGTGATGGGGGAGCGGTGGTCGCCGAACGGCGTTGGTCGGCGGTGGATCGTGGTGATGGGGGAGCGATGGCAGGGACAGTTGCCGGCATGGTAGCCGGATAGTGTTGCCGGTGGTGTTGGTCGTGAGTGGGCGGCTTTTGAAACACCCAAATATGGAAACCCAAAAATGCCCCTGACGGAAAAGCTTGGATCGTTAAGAAACGTGTTGCAAATTTGGAGTTACAGGCCCTTATGTGTAAAAATTAAACTTTGGGACCCTTAATTAAGACTTTGTGGTAGTTCCATGGTACCTACGTGTATTTGACCCTTAAAATTACTAAGATAAATAGGCAAATTCATCATGCCAAAATACAACAAACATATCTCAAAAATTTTGAATTTAAATAGGATACATGTGTCAAAGTTAGCGAACCTCAAAAAAATCGAAATTAACTACAATGAATTTGTTTAAAGTTAACAAATTAATTTCTAGAACATCACACGTTGATGAATAGAGTGACAAGTTTTTAGAACATCACCAATAATCTATACTTTTTTGTCCAAAAAAAATTTATACTTTATCAGTCAATCCACCCAGAAAACTTTTGAGATCACAAACTTACCTTGCTTGAGTGAAGCTTGAAGCAAGTGTTACTCGAAGCTTGAGGGGAGCTGAAAATGGAAGCAAGTGAATCTGAAGGAGAAGAAAATTTTGCTGAAAGAGCTGAGAATTAGGGAACTTTTGGGGTATAAGGGTAATACTGTCCGCGATACTGTATAGCGGACAGAATTGCCGAAAACTCTACCACGTGCAGAAATAAAGGTACATAAATAAATTTTGCATTTAGAACGTCTACCACACTGTGTAGCGGAAACTGTTGACGTGACAGATACGAACAAGGTAACCGTCGTGGGGGTAAAGAACTGACGGGAGACTTTCTTGGTGGGCGACGGGACAGTTCCTGACATGTGTCAGTCGAAAGGCCGTCCGCTACACAATGTAGTGTACGTCTTTTTTCTGACACATGTCAGGACAAGAAAGTCGTCCGCCGCACAGTGTAGCGGACATGGGAGGAGGGGCAAAATGGTAAAAAAGACTGTCCGCGACACTATGTTGCGGACGACTGACAGTTTTTTTAAAAAAAAGATCTGGGCCGTCTATCTTTGGATGGACAGATCGCGCTTGCAAATTACTCTATTTTGCTAGCGCTCTCAACGGATCAGCTCCCATATATATATATGGAGCTGATCCGTTGATAGTGCTAGCAAGTTGCTAGCGCTGTTGGGCCGTCCGCTACATAATGTAGTGGACGATTTTTTCACCGTCCGCTACATTATGTAGCGGACGGTGAAAAAATTCGCTGTTGTGGCGCGCGATCTGGCCGTCCACGGGCAAGAATGGACGGCCAGATCGCGCTAGCAACTTGGGTTAAGTTGCTAGCGCTAGCAGTGGATCAGCTCCCATATACATATATATATATATATATATATAGGGTTTTATATAGGGGATCGATCCCCATCGACCGGTGGGAAATTTTTTTTTTTCCCACCCAATCGCTGCTCTTTGCAGCGATCGCCTAAAAAGCAAAAACTCAATCGCAAGTCTTTCTTGCGATTGGAATTATTGAAAAAAAAATCCAATCGCAAGAAAGACTTGCGATTGGAATTATTGGGGTAAAAATCCCAATCGCAAGTCTTACTTGCGATTGGTTTTGTCCTTTTTCTGTCATTTTTTTTCTCCCCCTTCTCCCCCGGTCAACAATCACGGCCTCATGGCCCCCACCCCTCCTCCGGTCAACCTTCCTCCCCCCCCCCCTTGGCCCCCACCCCTCATTTCTTTATTTATTTGTCACTTAATTAGACAGTTTTTCACGAATTTATAACAAATATCTAGAGCTAGATTTTCTCAAAGTACAAAAAAGAGACCCTAGTTATTTTTAAAAGATCTGTATCAGGTAAAAATTTCAGATTTTTCCAAATACTGGAAACGGGTAAACTGATACGCGCAACCTTGTAACTTTGCAGTGTAATTTAAAATATCAAGCTAATGCGATTTCGCGCGAAATTTTTTTGAGAACCCTAGGATGTTGGGAAGTTCCATTTCCCAGGAATTCGGGCCATTCCGAAGCCGTTAGCAATTTTTTTGCCGAACGGGCTTTTAAGCGCTCGATCCGGACACCGGTTCGGGATTTTTGGGCGAAAAATCCGTAAAATACTTTTTAGATCAAGAATGAACTCAGGAAGCTTAAAATAACATTTTAAAGCAATTTTGAGATTTTTCCTGATGCCAGGGGCATTTTGGTAATTTGTCACCCCGAGAGGGGTATTTTGGTAATTTTACGGTGTCAAGTTTTTCGAAGGACTTCTCAGTCCATAAATGTAAGCACAGCACCTAAAAGGCTGGTTTGAAGCTGATTCGCGGGGATTAAATGTCGCTAAAGGTGAAAACTTAATTAGACAGTTTTTCACGAATTTATAAAAAATAGCTAGAGCTAGATTTTGCCAAAGTGGAAACAAGAGATAATGAACCCCTGAAAGGTTGTTTTTCAAATGACTGCTTAGTCCAGAAATGTAAGCAAAGCACCTGAAAGGTTGTTTCGAAGCTGATTTGGGGCGTTAGGGTGATAATGAACCCCCGGGGGCATTTCGGTAATTTGCCGCTCATCGGAGGCTATTTTGGTAATTTTACATTATACAAATTTTTCAACAATTACACTGCAAATAATTTTTATTCTTCTTTTATTTAATTCTATGACTTGTTGAGAATGATATTTTTGGAAGGGCCTATTCGCGCACACTTTAGCGCCCAATTCATAGCTTCCGAAAAATCTTGTAAATTTTTTGGTTCATTGCACCTCAGGCACGCTAGTTAGCCCATTCGTAAGAATTTCGGCGAAAAACGAGACACGTTATTTTTTGGGTTTTCCTATGAAAGGCCTATTCGGGCACACTTTAGGGCCGAATTCATAGCTTCCAAAAAATCTTGTAATTTTTTTTGTCACTTTTTTTTCGCTCATTGCACCTCAGGCACGCTAGTTAGCCCATTCGTAAGAATTTCGGCGAAAAACGAGACACGTTATTTTTTGGGTTTTCCTATGAAGGGCCTATTCGGGCACACTTTAGGGCCCAATTCATAACTTCCGAAAAATCTTGTAATTTTTTTTGTCACTTTTTTTTCGCTCATTGCACCTCAGGCACGCTAGTTAGCCCATTCGTAAGAATTTCGGCGAAAAACGAGACACGTTATTTTTTTGGGTTTTCCAATGAACGGCCTATTCGCGCACACTTTATCGCCCAATTCATAGCTTCCGAAAAATGTTGTAATTTTTTTTAGCTCATTGCACCTTAGGCACGCTAATAGGCCATTTCTATGAATTTCGGCGAAAATGGAGACAAATAATATATTTGGTTTTCCTATAAAAGGCATATTCGCGCACACTTTATCGCCAAATTCATAGCTTACGAAAATACATGTACATTTTGTTTAAGGGGTTCTTTGCTCATTGCACCTTAGTCACGCTAGTTAGGATAATGGTAATGAAGGCATCTAGCTTCATTCTTTTTCAGCTCCCAGGCTATCCTATACCTAAACGTCAAGGCAGCCTTCCTAGTCCACGACGTATATCTGAGCACCTCCGAGCGAGCAATGTAGTCCATGTACTTGAGGACGTAAATCCCGCAATCGTGACTGTTATATTGCTTTGGTCGGTCCTGTATCATCACGACCGTCCAAGGCTCTACCGTCGAATTCCTGGTGATGGATTCCCCCAAATAATCTCGGCACGCTAGCGAGAAGATAGTAGTCTGCATCCAACAATTAAAAAGGTCATCAAGCCTATGTTACAATAAGAATATACTATGAGCCAAGGTCAACCGATAAAAACTAACCACTGCAGTGATGTACTCGCTATACATCTGTGACAGGAGAGTCCTCCCTTAGGCCATCGTATATGTTGACATGTCCGTTCGCTGGATGGAGAAATCATAGGACCCAGAGGTTTCCATGATGGCAATGCATCATGACAAGGTTCTCATGAGCAGATTGACATTGATAGGCTACGTTCAACAGGTCTAATATGTTTCCAGATGGTTTCCACTTACCCTTGCCTGCCCCTCGCCTCCTCCATTCTGTTAACTCCCTCATGCTGGTCACCATTAATGTGACAAAGTAAGTGGGATGCATGTTAAGCTTCAAATCTTCGCACTGGTTATAACGTAGCTCTCTAATCTGGAGCAGATCTATATAAGCGTTCATGACGAAATTTGAAATATATGTCTCCGGTGCCAACATTCTCACATCCGCGTGACCTAGCAATGTTCCAAGAGGAAAGTCTGTTGACTCGACAGGCTCAGGCCCGAAGTAGTGCCGGTCGATCCAATCCCGCTTGTTCGGCCTCAATGGCTTTGTCGCTTGTCCTTTATCCGACCGGATGCTTGGACGCGAGGCCTGGATTCCTACTTGGGTCACCTGACTCTGGC
Source organism: Escallonia rubra (assembly GCA_033065855.1). Taxonomy (NCBI): domain Eukaryota; kingdom Viridiplantae; phylum Streptophyta; class Magnoliopsida; order Escalloniales; family Escalloniaceae; genus Escallonia; species Escallonia rubra. Next base: position 28,427 of record JAVXUO010000833.1, read on the forward strand.
GCTGAGAGTTGTACGTGTCAGGAGGCAAGCGACTAGACGGCTCCCAGAATTCCTTCTGGGGCAAAGACGCGTCAGGAGGCAAGCGACTTGACAGCTCCCACACCACACTCTGGGGCACAGAGTCGTATGCGTCAGGAGGCAAGCGACTAGACGGCTCCCCCAGGCCCTGACTCTGGGGCTGAGAGCCGTACGCGTCAGGAGGCAAGCGACTAGATGGCTCCCCTTGGTAACCCCGGTACGCAACACTAAAGTTGTGAAGATCAGTCTTGTACCTCTCAATGGAGCTCTTGAGACTGTCAGGCGCATGCGCGACATACCAGTCAAACCGCTCGAGCTGCTTGAACACCTCAGTGCCCTGGTCAACCTAAAAAACATGCATAGAAAAATCACCGTCATCATTTCAGGCATGGTCGAGAAGGTGCGCAAATAAATATTGAAACAACACTAGGTTGACTTACAATGCTCAATGCCCAGAACTGGTCATAGACCTCGCGTGGCGCATACGATTTGGTCCTCACTTGGGAAGGGCGATTCACCCTCGTGCGCGTCACCTTGAGAAACCACTGCAGGTACTCCTCAGTACTGGTGCCGTCGTCCTTGAGCGATACAAGGCTACCATACATTTCTTGCCAAGTATTCCACTGTTGCACCTCGTCGCTCAGCAAATTTAAGGCATCAGGCACCTCAAAATTCGGACCTCGACCGCTCCTGTATGGCCGCATGTCTACAGCGGGTTTTGGTATCCCTTGTAGACAGCCAGCTTGTTTCATAGCTCGATCGGGCATCTGAAACTCACATACTTCGAAGTGAATAAGTGGCACCCGAACAAAACATGCCAGCACGTACGACACCGGAAGTTGCCAACACAACTCATCCAACCGATGCATCACCTTCCCATATGGCTGCCACGTCACCTGGGATGCATCCATCATATCTAGTTCCCCCCGATAGAACATTAGATGGTGGTGAGGGTCTACCCGTCTCCCCCGTTTGGTCCTAGCCCCCCAGGCCCACACCCTAGGCCACGTCTCATCGGAATCAGCTACGGGCTGTGGACGACCCGTGGGTAGCCTCTCGTAAGACCAAACTTGTGAACGCAAACATTATATGGAATTAGTAATTAATCACGAATATATTGACACGTCAACCAAGAATATAAATGCTCAAACCTGTAACAGAGTGATGCAGGCGGCAATGGACTTGGCAGCCTTTCTCGTAGCTTTGTGCAATGCTCGATATAGGTGCGCAAGGACAGCTGAACCCCACGAATACGAGTATACCTCCTCAAGATCCTCCAAGAACACCATATACTTCGGATGCACCGTGTTTTTTTTTTGCGTCGGAAGTAATATAGATCCAGTAATATACAAAAGGAATGCCTTCGTATACGTCACCAAATCATGAGGAGTGTATTCATCCGGTAGCTCGCCGTACTGCTCTCTCAGCCATTTAAGTTTTATGCCGTTGGTTGTAAGAGCGTCCCTCGGAATTTCCGGAAAATACTGCATAGCCATCTTCGCTATGGATGCAGACGTTTTACTCGAAGTAATGGGTATGCCGTGACATGGGATTCCAAGTATAAATCCAACGTCCTCTAATGTAATAGTCATTTCACCAAACCGGAAGTGAAATGAGTTCGTCTCGCCCCTCCATCGTTCAACTAGAGCGGATATAAGGCAATCGTCGTGCCAAGACCAAATCCCGCAATCGGTGAACACGGTCAAATTTTGACGGTGTAATAGTTGTATTTGTTCCTCGTTCAGTACCCACTCGTCGAGGTGACTTGTGCTTTGAATTGTTTCCAAAACACTCCTATCGACACCGTCAAATACGTGCCTCGCGACGTGGTCATCGTCATCGTATAAGATTGATGTATCATGAGGTCCAGGGTTGAAATCCATATCTGTAAGAACAAAATATAATCGTAAACCAACATAGCGTCCATAATATTTACATTCCAAAACTGTAACTGAATCGTTAACCTAGCTTACCAACGCATTAGCAATAGTCATTAAATCATTATTTTAATGTATTAAAATCATTCCTCACTTCCCACCACTCCGAACGCTTAATAACGCTAGTTCCCTAAAATTTAGCGCCAACGTGGTTATTTAGCAATATCCCCCCCCCCCGATTTACGGGATTTTTCGTCCAAAAATCCCGAACCGGTGTCCGAATCGAGCGCTTAAAAGCCCGTTCGGCAAAAAAATTGCTAACGGATTCGGAATGGCCCGAATTTTTGGGCAATGGAACTTCCCAACATCCTAGGGTTCTCAAAAAAGTTTCGCGCGAAATCGCGCTAGCTTGATATTTTAAATTACATTGCGAAGTTACAAGATTGCGCGTATCAGTTAACCCGTTTCCAGAGTTTGGAAAAATCTGAAATTTTTACCTGATACGGATCTTTTAGAAATAACCAGGGTCTCTTGTTTGCACTTTGGCAAAATCTAGCTCTAGCTATTTTTTATAAATTCATGAAAAACTATCTAATTAAGTTTTCACCTTTAGCGACATTTAATCCCCGCGAATCGGCTTTAAATCAGCCTTTCAGGTGCTGTGCTTACATTTATGGACTGAGAAGTCCTTCGAAAAACTTGACACCGTAAAATTACCAAAATACCCCTCTCGGGGTGACAAATTACCAAAATGCCCCTGGCATCAGGAAAAATCTCAAAATTGCTTAAAAATGTTATTTTAAGCTTCCTGAGTTCATTCTTGATCTAAAAAGTATTTTACGGATTTTTCGCCCAAAAATCCCGAACCGGTGTCCGGATCGAGCGCTTAAAAGCCCGTTCGGCAAAAAAATTGCTAACGGCTTCGGAATGGCCCGAATTCCTGGGAAATGGAACTTCCCAACATCCTAGGGTTCTCAAAAAAGTTTCGCGCAAAATCGCGTTAGCTTGATATTTTAAATTACACTGCAAAGTTACAAGGTTGCGCGTATCAGTTTACCCGTTTCCAGTATTTGGAAAAATCTGAAATGTTTACCTGATACAGATCTTTTAAAAATAACTAGGGTCTCTTTTTTGCACTTTGAGAAAATCTAGCTCTAGATATTTTTTATAAATTCGTGAAAAACTGTCTAATTAAGTGACAAATAAAGATAGAAAGGAGGGGTGGGGGCCAAGGGGGGGGGGGGGGGAGGAAGGTTGACCGGAGGAGGGGTGGGGGGGGGGAGGGGTGGGGGCCATGAGGCCGTGATTGTTGACCGGGGGGAGAATGGGGAGAAAAAAAAGGACAGAGAAAAGGGACAAAACCAATCGCAAGTAAGACTTGCGATTGGGATTTTTACCCCAATAATTCCAATCGCAAGTCTTTCTTGCGATTGGATTTTTTTTTCAATAATTCCAATCGCAAGAAAGACTTGCGATTGAGTTTTTGCTTTTTAAGCGGTCGCTGCAAAGAGCAGCGATTGGGTGGAGAAAAAAAAATTTCCCACCGGTCGATGGGGATCGATCCCCTTTATATATATATACATACACATACACATATATATGTACATATACATCTACATCTACTTATGTATGTATATGTATATGTATATGTACACATACATGTGTATGTACATGTACATAAACATATACATACATAAGTAGATGTAGATGTATATGTACATATATATGTATATGTATATGTATATGTATATGTATATGTTTATGTATATGTATATATATATATATATATATATATATATATATGTACATATATATGTGTATGTATATGTATATGTATATTTGTATGTATATGTATATATGTTTGTATCTATATATATATAACACACTAGACTGGAAAATTACCAAAAACCCTCTAAACTTTTAGATAATTTTTTAAATTTTATCCAAAACTATCTAATAATACGAAAAAACCCAAAACAACAATTTACGATAACTTGACGTACTAGAAAATTTTAACGGGATGTTACATAATCCTGATTCATTAATCGTCGCAAAAAGTTGCTACATAGATGCATCGACGCTAGAAAAAAAATTGTCACTAATTTTTTTAAATTAACCCGTTAAAGATATATCAGGATTCGGGGTATTACAAATGTTGTCACTTGTAAATGTTGTTAAAAAAATTGCAAAGGGCGGTATTTATCGACACAAACAACACCTTGCTGGAGGTTATAGAAATCCTTTAACGCGGCGAGAGTGTCCACAACATGTAAAAGATGAGATCAAGGAATTCCTACAGTGTATAAAAGAAAAGAAAGAACTAGCTAAGTCTTTCACATTTTTTGATCACGTTTTCAATGATAAAGAGGAGGACGAGGACTATGATGTAGTTGAGATACCCAGAAAGAAGGGAGTTTTCATCTACGGGGAGTTTCTGTCAATCTCTTGACCCTGAAGAGGTAGTGAAAAGAGAAGGATAAAGCATTCAACGGTGTTTGATAATGAAGAAACAGAAAACAAGATGAGAAATCTGGCTTTGTAATGCAATAGTAAGATTTTTTTTTATGATATGGGAATCGCATTTAATGCTGTGAACTTTGATAGCTTTTCGGCTATGGATGAGGCTATTGCGCAATATGATCTGGGTTTAAAACCACCAAGTTATCATGAGATAAGGGCTACCTTACTGCAGAAAGAGGGGTGGATAATAAGAGCAAGTTGATGAGGGATCATGTAAAGCAATGGGAGAAAACGGGTTGTTTGAGCATTTGTGATGGTTGGAAGGATAAGAAAGAAAGGACTTTAATTAACTTCTTAGCGGATGGTCCTAGATGAAGTTTGCTTCTTGAGTCCGTTGACGCTTTCGAACATTCGAGGATCGGAGATTTGATGTATGAGTTGATTAAGACGACTATTGAGAAAGTCGGATTAAAGAATATGGTTCAAGCTGTCACTGATATTACCTCAAACAACGTAAATGCATGTTAGTGAATTATAAGAATTAGGGTATGGCTCAAGTACTAAAGAGTTAATAAGTATATGATACGATATTATTAGTTAACATATAGTTCAACATTTAATTTTTCAATGTATTTTGCAATTTTGTATGATAAACAAGTTATTTGGGCATGATTATCCATAATTGTTTTCGACACTACATGCTGCTTATTGCATAAACTTGATCTTAGAGGACATAGTGAAGTTACTTAAGAGGAAGTTAACATTTTGTTCACAACCTAATCAGGCCACACCCCGGGGGCCCGCCAAGAGCTCCTAGTCGCGCGACACGTCATCCGCTTGGCAGTCAAGATCACTCAACATCATTGCTCGGTCAAAGTGCTCGACACCTCGAGCATCCGGATGGCGATCGAAAGTGTGCCTCCCCTTGAGGGGTCGGCCACCCACTTGGTAAGGGGGTCGGCCACCCTCCTTGGTGAAGGGGGGGGGTCGGCCTCCCTTGCCCTTTGGGGGGGGGCGCCCTTTACGACACTGGCTTCTCGCTCAAACAACACTCACCCGCTGTCTTCAGTAACGCGACGCTCATAGTCGCCGGCTCAATCAATTTGACAGGGCTCCGGCCCTCGCGGCGGGACGGGCTCGCAACCCTAAAGCCCTCGTCGGCTCAATCGACTGACGGGCTCCGACCCTCGCGGCGGGACGGGCTCGCAACCCTAAAGCCCTCGCAGACTCAATCAACTGACGGGCTCTGGCCCTCGTGGCGGGACGGACTCACAACCGTAAAGCCCTCGCCGGCATAATCAACCGGGGGCTCCGGCCCTTGCTCACACAATCAACCGACGGGCTTCAGGGGGCTTCGCTCGTAGTGCTCCAGCACGAGGACCCCCCGCCATGGACTCTGAGTATCGAGTTGTGGGCATGTGCGCTCATGTTACCATTGATCATCGACACCGTCACGGCAATGACCCCCAGGTCACTCCGGGATGAGAGCAGGTCCTCGAAGGGCATCGCGCCTGGCACGCCTGGCAGTTGGCTGCAGGGTCAACCTCACCGCTGCCAGGATCTCGGCGCGTCTCATGACGCATCTCGTGGGATTCAGTAAGGGCTTGGACTGGAGGCTGGGGCAACGGGCTACTCTGACCATGCTACCGCGGTGTGGTCAGTCTCCTCAGACAGGCAGAGGGACGCTGCAAGGGCAGGGCGGCACAAACTCGGGGACCGACAATTCGACGGACAATCAATACTGCGGGACCCCATACGACGACGTGTCACTCCCGGAGGACGACACGTGTCGACCGATGACACGCGCGCATTTGTGCCTATATATAATGGACTTTGGAGTTTATTCAAAGATCTCTCCCTCATTTGACATTTTTGCTTTCTCTCTCTAAAACTCATTCTCTCTCGTTTTCTAGTGAGAGAAGGACATTCAGACTCTTGACATCGGACCCTTGACACGGACTGTCGACCGCCGGCCCTGTTCGTCGTCACCCTGCCTGCGCGGCGCTGCCAGCCCTCGCGACCTGTCTGGGGAGCCTTGCTCTCAGCCCTTACTCCGTCCTTGCTGTCTCCCACTTTGCCTACTTGGAAGCTGATACAGACTGCATCCTTTGTGGCACCTCTACGTGGCAACGAACCATCTTTCCTTGGTAACATTTGGCGACTCTGCTGGGGAGAAGAGCATCGTGTTGCAGTCTGCCACACCCAAGCAACCATGCCTCAACAATGCAGGGCTACAAGGACTACCAGTCACAACCTCAACCCAACCATCCAAGAGGCTGTCACTTCCAGACTTAGATAATTTTCTTCATTTTTCGCGGTCGGGTCATCACCCCCGCGGCTTCACTCGGCACCCTCTTCACTTTTCAACACTTAGAAATTTTCTTCATTTTTCACGGTCGGGTCATCACCATCGCGGCTTCACTTGGCACCCTCTTTAGTTTTCAACACTTATAAAATTTTCTTCATTTTTCGCGGACAGGTCATCACCCCCGTGGCTTCACTCAACACCCTCTTCACTTTTCAAGACTTAGAAAATTTTCTTCATTTTTCGCGGTCGGGTCATCACCCCCGCGGCTTCACTCGGCACCCTCTTCACTTTTCAACACTTAGAAATTTTCTTCATTTTTCACGGTCGGGTCATCACTCCTCGCGGCTTACCTCAGTCCCCTTGCCCCAGCTCAACACTTAGCAAAATCCTCAATACTTGAATTTTTTTCTCAACACTTAGATTTTTTTTCGAACCTCCCTTGCACCCTACATGCTCGCGGTTGGGTCTCCTCATTCTACACTTAGAACAATTGCCACAAAACTTTTCACCCTCTGGTGCTCTCTCCAACACTTAGAAAAAAATTTCACTGGAAACTTTTCATCCATCCCCAACCTCTCTCTTTCTCTCCCTTTCACTTCAAAATTATTCTTTATCAAAATTTTTCATCCCCTCTCATGCTCCTTTTATAGGCTCCAAAAAAAAAATATTCGAAATTCAAAATTCGAAAATCAAAATTCAAATTCCGCTTCAATTTCACAGTCAAAAGCCATCCAGGTGGGAAGAAGCCACCCGCGAGGGCCCCGACCCACGCCTGCCCCGCCCCGTTTCCCCTCTCTTCACTTAGCTTCAGCGGGTCGACCAGCCCGCAACCCGACCCGCGCCCAACCCTAAATCCCGATCTCTCTCTCTTCTCTTGGCGCCGCAGCCATTCTTGCGCCGCCACCGCCAACTCGGCCTTCCCTTTCCACCGGCAGCCCCTCCCCGGCATCTCCTTTTCCTGCCAAGAACCCTCATCCTGACCCCACCACCCCGCCGACCTCCCCGCTGCAGCCCATGGTCGACGACGTCGGCCTCTTCCTCCGTTTTTCTTCAACTTCGGCCACTCCCCGCCGACCCTCCCCACACCGACCCCCCCTGGCTGACCCCTCATCCTCGCTGACCCCCCCTCGGCCTCTCTCTCCCTCTTCCCCGATCCCGCAAGCCCCCACGGCGCCATGGCATGCCATTGCCGCGGCAGACCCCTCTTCCTCTTCGCCATTTTCTTGCTTCGGCCACTTTCCCCGCGACCCCCCTGGCCGACCCAACCACCCCGCCGACCCCCCTGCTATCCCGACCCCCCCTCGGCTCTCTCCCTCTCCTCTTCCCCCGACCCCGCAAGCCCCCGCGGCCCCATGGCCGTCGACCCCCTCTTCCCCTTCGTCTTTTTTTTTCTTGTTGTTTCGACCATTCTCCCCGCCGACCCCTCCACCCCGCCGACCCCCCCTGGCCGACCCCCACCACCCTGCCGACCCCATGGCCGACTCACTTTCACCTTCGGCCATCTCCACCTCGCCGACCAGCCTTCGGCCATCACGCACCCAACCCCTCTTCGGCCACCTTTGACTTCGGCCACCCCTCACTCTTCACTTCGACAGCCGAATAGCCTCACCATCACCAAGCACCATCGCCCCCATTTTCACAACGCTAACAAAAAAAATAAAATCGTGAGGACATGACGCGCATCTCGCGCTCCCACCTTCATGTTGCTCCTTCCCTACCCATTTCATCACTTTTTCCATACTTAGATTTTTTTTTCCCAAATCTGGCTACACTCGCATCAACCGCGAGCCTGCGCCCATCACCACACCCGTGCCACACCCACCATCGCAACGTCCTCCAACATCAGTCCTTGGTACTTAGGTCGTGCGCGAGGCAGCTCAAACCACCTACCCCTCTTGCTCTTTATTCAGTACCAGTCGTCATTCGATTCCCATCGCCCGGGTGACGTCTCTGCGACGCTCATCGCCTGTCGCCCGTTGCCCGAGCGCCTTCTCCGCGACCCCTGTCTCCAGTGCCCGCGCGCCATTTCCACGACGCTTGTCACCCATCGCCCGCGTGCCATCTCTGCGACATTCGTAGCCCGTCGTCCGCGCGCCAGCTCCGTGACTCTCGTCGCCAGCGCACCATCTCCGCGACTCTCATCACCAGTGCACCATCTCCATGACCTTCGTCGCCTGCATTCGCGCGCCAGCTCTGCGACTCTCATCTCTGCGACCTTCGTTGCCGCGCGCCAGCTCCGCGACTCTCATCGCCGGCGCACCATCTCCGCAACTCTCGTCGCCAGCGCACCATCTTCGTGACCTTCGTCGCCCACATCCGCACGCCATCTCCGTGACTCTCGTCCCCAGCTCAACATCTCCGCGACTCTCGTCGCCAGCGCACCATCTCCGCGACCTTCGTCGCCCACGTTCGTGCGTCAGCTCTGCGACTGTCGTCGCCCGCGCGTCATCTTCGTGACCTTCGTCGCCGCGCGCCACCTCCGCCACTCTCGTCGCCCGCGCACCATCTCCGTGACCTTCATCGTTCGCGTTCGCATGACACTTCCACGACTCTCGTTGCCCTTGTGCCATCTCCACGACCTTCGTCGCCGGCGCCCGCGCACCGCACTCTCACACATTGTCATGCCCATGCGCCGCGCCACTGATACATCCATCCCACTGGCTCTCTGTCGCACTACATGCCCTCGGCACCAAGTGTTGCTCCGTGACGTTCGTCGCCGCGCCTGCGCGCCATTCTCATGATACGTGCCCCGGCACCAAGTATTGTCTCCGCGACGTTCGTCGCCGCGCCTGCGCGCCATTCTCATGATACGTGCCCCGGCACCAAGTATTGCTCCGCGACGTTCGTCGCCGCGCCCGTGCGCCATTCTCATCATACGTGCCCCCGGCACCAAGTATTGTTCCGCGACGTTCGTCGCCGTGCCTGTTCACCATTCTTATCATACGTGCCCCCGGCACCAAGTATTGCTCCGCGACGTTCGTCGCCGCGCCCGTTCGCCATTCTCATCATACGTGCCCCCGACACCAAGTATTGCTCTGTGACGTTCGTCGTCGCACCACTTTCATAACATGTGCCCCGGCACCAGGTATTGTCTCGTGCTGTAGGCACCGCGCCCATGCGCCACAATCATGTTACATGCTTCCGGGATAGGCTCACAAACTTATGGCCATCGCTGTCTCAACCACAGGGGGGGCTTCGGCCCTCATACCGGGATGGGCTCACAACCTTATAGCCATCGCCGTCTCAATCACAGGGGGGCTTCGACCCTCGTACCGGGATGGGCTCACAACCTTAAAGCCATCGCCGGCACAATCAACGGGGGGCTCCGGCCCTCACAGCGGGATGGGCTCACAACCTTAAAGCCATCGCCGACACAATCAACATGGGGCTCCGGCCCTCGCAGCGGGCTCTAAGCACTGAGCGGCGACTATGCCGAGTGCATCCAACATCGTTTATACGTGTGGCGCCCGCTCGGGTTGCCCCTTCGCGCACCACGCATGCAGGGGGCTTATGTTCACAACCTATTCGGACCGCACCCCGGGGCCCGCTAAGAGATCCCAGTAGTACGACACGTCACCCGGTTGGCAGTCAAGATTGCTAAACATCATTGCTCGGTCAAAGCGCTCGGCACCTCGAGCATACGAACGACGATCGAAAGTGTGCCTCCCCCCGAGGGGTCGGCCACCTACTTCATAAGAGGGTCGGCCACCCTCCTTGGTAAAGGGGGGGTCGGCCTCCCTTGCCCCTTGGGAAGGGGGGCCCATCTGTACGACACTGGCTTCTCGCTCTAACAACGCTCACCCGCTATCTTCAGTAGCGCGACACTCATTGTCACTGGCTCAATCAACTGACGAGGCTCCGGCCCTCGCGGCGGGACGGGCTTGCAACCCTGAATCCTTCACTGACTTATTCAACCGACAGGGCTCCACCCGTCGCGACGAGACGGGCTCGCAACCCTAAAGCCCTCCCCAGCTCAATCAACTGACAGGGCTCCGGCCCTCGCGGCGGGACGGGCTCGCAACCCTAAAGCCCTCGCCGGCTCAATCAACTGACAGGGCTCCGGCCCTCGCGGCGGGACGGGCTCGCAACCCTTAAGCCCTCGCCGGCACAGTCAACTGGGGGCTCCGGCCCTCGCCCGCACAATCAACCGACGGGCTTCGGGGGGCTCCGCTCGTAGTGCTCCGGCACGAGGACCCACCGCCACGAAATCTGAGTATCGAGATGTGAGCATGTACGCTCATGTTACCATTGATCATAGACAACGCCAGGGCAATGATCCCCGGGTCACTTCGGGACGGGAGCAGGTCCTCAGAGGGCATCGCGTCCGGCCCACCTGGCACTTGGCTGCAGGGGCAACCCTCACCGCTGTCAGGATCTCGGCGCGTCTCATGACGCATCTCGTGGGATTCAGTAAGGGCTTGGGCTGGAGGTTGGAGCAACGGGCTACTCTGACCATGTTACCGCGGTGTGGTCAGTCTCCTTAGACAGACAGAGGGACGCTGCAAGGGCAGGGCGACACAAACTCAGGGACCGGCAATTCGACGGACAATCAATACTGTGGGACCCCCTCCGGTGACGTGTCACTCCCGGAGGACGGCACCTGTCGACCGATGACACGCGCGCATTTGTGCCTATATATAATGGACTTTGGAGTTTATTCAAGGACCTTTTTCTCATTTCGACATTTCACTTTCTCTCTCTAAAACTCATTCTCTCTCGTTTTCTAGTGAGAGAAGGACATTCGGACTCTTGACATCGGACCCTTGACGCTGCACCCTTGACACGGACTGTCGACCGCCGGCCCTGTTCGTCGTCACCCTGCCTGCGCGGCGCTGCCAGCCCTCGCGACTTATCTGGGGAGCCTTGCTCTCAGCCCTTACTCCGTCCTTGTTGTCTCCCACATTGTCTACTTGGAAGCTGACTCAGACTGCATCCTTTGTGGCACCTCGACGTGGTAACGAACCATCTTTCATTGGCAACACATTTCAAAAGGCTATTGTTTTGAATGGTTACATATATAATCGCTCGGGTGTTATAAACTTGTTAAGGAATTTTTCAAGAATAGAGTTGCTTAAGCCATGCCCGAATGAGATTTAAAACTGCCACAATCATTTTGTCAAGGATTCATGAGGAGCAAAATAACTTGAAAAAGATGTTTACATTGGAAGGTGGGCCAATAGCAAATGGTGGGGCCAATAGCAAATGGTGAAAAGGGCTATAAGGCAAAAGAGAGGCAAACATAATATTGATGCCTTCATTTTGGAATAATGTTAGCGTGCCCTCTTATGGTACTTAGATTGGTTGATACTAAGAAAAAACCTCCAATAGGATACATTTATAAGGCTATGGAAAAAACTAAAGAAGCTATTGCAAGTGCTTTCTAAGGGAATGAGGTGAAGTAGAAAGAGATCGATGAGATCATTTGACTGTAGATGGAGTCTTCACCTCCATTGTGCAATTTAATGAACAGTCACTTATTAGTTTTGCAATTTTCACGGATTGACCAACGAAAAGGCGGTCATTGTATGGGTCATCAAAGCCTTACGTGCAAAAGTTTACAGTAAAGGTTTTGAGTCTCGCTTGTAGTGCGTCTGGCTGTGCGCCGAATCTGAGTGTTTCTGAGCATGTAACTCTAAGTTACAATCTAGTAATAAAGTTTACGTTGAAGTTAGTATTTACTTTATACACAATGACTATTAATCAACCTGCAATTTAATGAACAGTCACTTATTAGTTTTGCAATTTTCACAGATTGACCAACGAAAAGGCGGTCATTGTATGGGTCATCAAAGCCTTACTTGCAAAAGTTTGCAATAAAGTTTTGAGTCTCGCTTGTAGTGCGTCTGGCTGTGAGCCGAATCTGAGTGTTTCTGAGCATGTAACTCTAAGTTACAATCTAGTAATAAAGTTTACGTTGGAGTTAGTATTACTTTATACGCAATGACTATTCATAAACATGTATACTGTACTTTACAGCTTCATAGAAAGAAAAGGAATGAGTTTGAACAAAGTCGTTTGAATGATTTGGTATTTGTGAAATACAATAGAGCGTTAAAGCGAGATACAATTTACGTGACATAATTGATCTTATTCTATTGGATAATATCGATGAAAGTAATGAGTGGTTCTGTGGGAGGCCTGATGAAGATGCAGACGAAGATGGTGACAACGTGTTTGAAAGTGACCCTTTAGGTGGCACGGTGCCGAACTACCATTCAAAGTCAACAATAACTAGTGTAAGGCCTTCATTGGATAGCGCTGCCATGTCAAGAAGATCTACACTTTCAGTTTACCTGGTAAAACGGAGAAGATGAAGTTGAAGAGGAATTTCTACAAGACTTGAAGCCTATAATTCCCATTGAAGAAAGCGTTGCTGCCTTGGTCCTTAGCAAGGATGGTGATTGTGACGTTTACTTAGAATTTAGTGATTTGCTATTTTCTCAGTGGATTTTAAACTTTTTTAAGGTTGAAAGTTTGTTATGTTACGAAATTTGAAATGCCAGGAAAACTTTCAATCCCCTTTTTTGTCGGCCCGTCTGAATATTTCCTATATCGTCCCTTGCAATTATTAACTAACACAATTTTCTTAGTTTTTTGGCCAAGGAAATGTTACCCACCAAATTTTTCCCATTGAAGAAAGCGTTGCCACGTCAACAGTAACATTTCAATTTGAAATGCCAGGAAAACTTTCAATCCCCTTTTTTGTCGGCCCGTCTGAATATTTCCTATATCGTCCCTTGCAATGATTAACTAAAACTATTTTCTTAGATTTTTGGCCAAGGAAATGTTACGCACAAAATTTTCCAATAGATTCTACCATATTCACCGAACCGAATGCGTAACCGAGACGAAAAATACCCGTTTGGCAGATCTATTCTTGTCTAATAAATAAAATTTTCTAACAAAATGGCGACAATTTCGAGCATGCGTTTGAAAAAAATGGGTGTCGGTGGTCGTCCAGGTCCAGAAGATGGAGCGGCAACAAAGCAGAAAGTAAAAACGAGACCATAACTGCCCAACTACTCTCGCGGGGGTGGGGGCGTCGGGAACCTTTACCACTCACTCTCTCTGTCTGAGCCCTCTAACTCGCGACATGTCAAAACCCTGCTCCTGCTGTCTGTGAATGTGTATAATCTCCTGCCACTCAAAATGAGCTCCTCTCAACAATTTCACGGCTAGACTACTGACCTACATTTCTGCAAAGCTGTTGCACCATGGAAGGCAGGCTGATCTTTCCCCAATTTCTCGCGCTTCTCATTGCTTGCCTTGTCCTTGGGCTTAGCGCTTCCAACAAGGTCAATCTAGCAACTAGTACTTTTTATGGGAGTATGTATGTGTTGGTTTCTGTTTGTGTGATATAAAGACATTTAATGTGCTTGCTTTTAGGTCTTGAACAGCTCGCTTGATGTGCAATTGCTTGCGTCTTCTGAGAATATGAGCCGCAGTGAAGGTTTGCGATCTTCCGTTATTCACTTGCTCTTGCTTGTATGAGTTTGAATCGGGAAATAATACTACCACTTTTACCTCTAAAGATGTAAAAACTGCCGCTAACTGGTGTTTTTAAGTGCCACTTAGAGGCATTTGGAGTGGATTACTTCAAAAGTGAAGCGGAAATAATATTAACATTTGGAGTTCGTTTGCTTTGTTTGACATTTTTTTAAAGCAGATACATGGAGCCAAGCTGGTTGTCTTTCCAGATTAGTAGGCTCATTTTATTTTCTGTAAATGTTGATGTGCAATTGAGATAATATTTTCTGTTGATGTTAAATCCTTGGAGCCAAGCTGATTGACATTTTTTTGATGGCTCCACTTGTTGATTTCTAATTGATATACTAATGGAAGAAGTAGACGCGCCAATCTAAGTCTTGGAATGGTTGGACTCTGTTCTATCTTTGAGTATGCCTTGATTCCTATCATAATTGTAATCATCGTCATTTCCTGAACTAGCTTTTTCCGTTCTTTATTTCATTTACCATCTAAGGGCGTGAAGTATTTGTCATTTTTCCTATTCTTTGGATATCTGTAGATAATTTGACAGCCCATAGATTGTAACAGCCAACTCATTACGGGGCTCGATTGATGCTAATAGATGGTATGTAATGCTAGGTATCCCAGAGTGAGACTCATGCAATTCGTTCCTGAGTTCTCTGGTTCATTGTTTGTCAATGGGTGACGTAGGACGGCATGGTGAAATGACTTGAGATTTGAGTTTATGAAGTAGAAAGGAGAAGAAAGAATCGCTCCTAGATATCCTTAGGCATCACATTAAAGATTGAGAAGTATAAAACTCTAGGACTCGCTCCTAGAGACCCTTAGGCATCACACCTAGGATCCTTGGGCACCATACCCAAGAGCAAGATGCATTACACATCCAAAGAAGCATAAAAGCTAAAAATTCGTTATTACATCGAATCTTCCCCAAACTATAACGTTGCAGCCCTGTTTGCAATTTAAGACAAGAGAGGTTCTTTGGTAGCTAAGTACTTAAGGGTGAGGAACCTCAAGGAGTTGACTAGTTGGTTGCAAGCAGATTACAAACAGGTTACCACAAGGCTAGTTAGTCTTTTAGGCCTAGAAAGCAAAGTATAAATATAAGCTGCATAATAAAACATAAAACTACGGTCTTTTCCTCTGCCAAAACATTATATGCTTCGACTTTGGCCTCCTCTTCAATAAGATTCTGAGATGTTGAGATGTCTCTGGTCACCTCTTCAATATCGCTTAGGCTGAGACATAACTCTGATTTATCAGGTGACTAGATGAACGGCATTGTCGCTTGAGCGGTCTTCCTATCTGCAGCAGAGAGTCGAGCATTGAGGTCCTCCAGTCATATAACATCTCAAGGAGCAAGGTATGTAGTTCCCAGTCGGTAAATGTTGGCCGATATGATCTCCCACATTGAGAGACTTAGTAGTGAAACCATGCTCTCAATACCACTTGACGCATGAAGTGTGGTGAAATATTTCAGATTTGATTTTTAGAATCTAGGTGCAGAAATTAAATACTAGAGAGAAGTACTCTAGAATTGCTCCTATAGATCCTTAGGCATCACGTCTATGATTGAGAAGGATAAAATCATAAAACTCTAGGAATCACTCGTCCGGACCCTTAGGCATCACACCTAGGGTTATTGAGCATCACACTCAAGCGTAAGATGCATCACACATCTGAATACGTTTTAAAGCTCAAAATTCTTTGTTGCATCAAGTCTTCCCCAAGCCCGAAAATTGCAGCCCTATTTGTTACCTAAGAAGAAGGAGGTTCCTTTGTAGCGAAGTACTTGAGGGTGAAGGAACCTCAAGGAGGTGACTGGTAGCTGACGAGCGTGTAGGTAACAAGCAGCTTACAAACAGGTTACCACAAGGGTAGTAACCTGTTAAGACCTAAAAGCAAAATTGCACATATGCTCTGCATAATAAAACATAAGGAATATCTACCTACTCTTGACCTATGTTACATGGACTCGGTGTCGGTGTCCGGATCGGGTACGTGTCTGAGTGTCGGACTCGCCTATTTTTGAAATTTTAGGATACGTGGACACCGTCCAAAAGTTGGACACGGGTACGGGGACATGGCTAAAAATTTTAAGATACATAAAATATTTTAAATGAGATTGAGTGTTAAATATTTTTTTTACGGGTATATATTTTTTTTACATAAATTATATATAATTACTGTCCAAAATAAATAGATTCTTTCATTTTTGGTTGGATAATATACATTTTACTTCGGTTTAGATATTTTTGTTCCTTTTTTATAAGTCAATGCCAAAAAGTTGGGGGAAAAAAAAAGAAAGGGAAAAAAAGCAAAAGAAAGGCCGTAAAAGGCTGTCAAAAAGCAGACAGCAGACCCAAAAAGAAGACAGACCCACATGACCAGCAGAAGTAGAAGGTACTCTCTCTCTCTCTTTCTTCTTCTTCGAGTTCTTCTTCCTCTTCTCTTCTTTCTCGGAGGTCGATGGTCATATCTTTCTTCTCTTTTCTCTTTTTCTCTCTTCAAAGCATCAAAGATCTTCTTCTTCTCTCTCTTAAAAACCCTCACAGCTTCTTCTTTCTTCAATCCTTACCGTCGCTCTCTTGCCGGAATGTCGACGTGGCGTATCCGTTCTGCAGATGACGGATCCGACACGGCTCCCGTACCTGTGTCGGCGTCGTGTCGTGTCGACATCGCCCCTTCACCCCAAAGTGAAGGGTCCATGTAACATAGCTCTTGACCAACTCAAATTAAGCACTAAAGAACATAAAACTGATTCCACGACATACAAATTCAACTCTTTGATTTTGTACGAGGAACGGATTGCGGCATGAGGGTAAGACTAGTATATAAGGTAGTGGGCCTGGCTTTTTATACTACGTTAAAGTGGGGTGATAAGCCCACCGGGTATAAGAAGCCGGTGTGGGATCTATCTTTGACAAAGTCTATGACACAAAAAAGGAAAAAGTAAGACCAATTATGGAAAGAAGGCACACATTTGAGGCACGTAAGCTTCCTCAAATCCACTATGGAGTTTATATTCTCAGATATTGTAAGCTCCCTCGAACTATAATTATTTTGCTCATTACCACCTGCTAAGAGAGGGAAACCACTTGATACCTTTCACCCTTTAGAGATGGACTCCTACCCGACTGCATTATGTAGTGTGCGATCGCTGGTAGATAAGAAATGAAATAACGGTAGTAGGAAAATTATCTCAAATAATTTAAGGGATCAAACCATCTTCATGCCCTGCAATTTCGTTCGATGCAAGGTGATCTCTCTCTCCAAATCAGCCAAGTGAGAGCCCCACCAGAAATCAGTCTTTTTCTCGCACCATTGCACATTCCTTACGAAACTGAAAAGAGAATCTCATGACTATTGTCCATTATCTATAACCTTTCATACGAGTAGGGCTGTATACAAACCGAGTTCGAGCTAAACAGAGGTATGTTCGAGCTCGGTTGTATATTTTCAGGGATGTTTGAGTTCCGCTTGTGTTCGTTATGAGCCAGATATGGACGTTTGAACTCGGCTCGAGTTCGTCAACGCAAAACCCGGGGTCGGCTCGACTCGGCTCGTTTTGTCAAGAAATCCAAACTGAATTAGTGACCGGAGGAGAACCTATCCTCGAGGTTTTCTGTATCTTCACAAAGATCGGAGATTCAGAATTGGTGAGGATCCCAGATTGTACCGGTGTGACGTGTGTGCGCGACAGTGAGAAAGTTAGGGTGTGTGCGTGTATCTATGAAGAGGTGTGTGTGTGTGTGTGTGTGACAGGGAGGTGTCTGTGTGTATCTGTGCAAGAGTGTGTGCGCGTCTGCGTAGGAGTGAGTGTGTGGGAAGTGTTAAGTGTGTGAAGAAGAGTAGAAGTCAGAAGAGAGGGAAGGGAAATAAATAGTTCGGTTGTAAGGAAGTTAAGAGGATGTTAGGGTTTTCTAAATGGATAGGGAGAGGAGTTGCACACTTGGGCTTTCTAGTTGCACACTAAGTTTATGGCTTGGGTTGCATGTAAGAATTTTTTGGGTATGGTATTGGGCTTGAGTTTTAAGCAAATTGAGTTTAGGGTCTCCATGCTTTAAACGTAACATTCATGCATATTTTGATAATTTTCATCCTTTAATCATAAAGTATGATACTATTATGTAGACGAGTTGTTCACGAACAGATTCATGAACACTTTGAAGTCTTCATGCTCGGCTCGTTAAAAAATTGTTCATGTTCGGTTTGTATGTTACACGAATAAACATGAACGAGCTCTAATGGTAACGAACCACGAGCTGTTCGTGATCGGCTCTGTTCATTTACAGCCCTAAGATATGAGGCACCTCTATCATTTGATCCCCAACTATTATGGTGTGGATAGTGGCTATGAGTGCGGTGACCACCGACCAGATCTGATGGTTGTTGCTGGGTTGGCGACTAAATATGCAGGGTGGGAGTTCCGAAGAGGAGAGGAAAGGGGCTAGAAAAGAAGTTCAGGTTAAAGAGTCATTCTCATGATACTTGAAAGGCTTATTAAGCTGATTTACTCTTTTTGTTTTGGCTAATTATTTGCCAAGCCCTTGATGTTTTAAAAATATTCAAGAAGCCCTTGATTTTTTAAAAATATTCAGGAAGCCCTTGTACATATTTTACCAATTTAAATAGTCTTTCGGTTAACATTCCGTTTTCTGGTTAAAATGGTCCATGTGTTGAACACGTGAGACAAAAAAAAAAAGAGTCAAGGGTGTAATTGAAAGGGCTCCAGAAAAAGAGAAATCTCTGGAAAAATATAGGCTTATTATGCTGTTTCAGCTAATTGTTCACTAAGCCCTTAATATTTCAAAATTGTTCAAGAAGCCCTTTTCAAATCATTAGACCACCACCATCACCCGATTCACAACTAATTCATCGAACTCATTTTCATCGAGTTCGTAAGCAAAAGGCAACCTACGACCACCATTAACCAACCCTGTACCACCGCTAAATACCCCATCACCACCCGTAACCACCAACACCACCTTTGAGTAACCTATCACCACCATTACCACCATTACCACCCGTAACCACCACCACCGTCAACCAAACTCATTACCACCCGTAACCACCACCACCACCACCACCGTCCGCGACAACCCTCATCAAACGAGACCTAACATCATCAACTCCGCCATCATTAGCAGCAACCACCACCATCAACCATAGCCACCAACCCTGAGAATCCATCGTCATCATCATCAAACCCACCACCACTTGAAACCACCATATCTAACCAAACCCAACACCGCATGCGATTAAAGACCACCATCATCCACCACCACCCCCCTCCCCGTAAAATCGACCCACTATCATCTGCCACTATCGAATCCCACTGCTATCACCAATACACTAGACCCACTAACATCACTCCAAAACTTCCACCCTCATCAGCAACCACCACCAACCAATCAATCCCAACACCGTAGCCACCACCATCATCAACCCAGCCCAACTCCATAACTGTCACCCCATTAATGCCACTCCCATCAAATTCAGCATAATTAGTAACAACCACCAAGCCTAAAATTCCGCCGCTATCATCGCCACCTCTATCAAACCCATCTTCGCGGCTATTGCTGGAAGAGGAGAGGGAAAATTCGGTAACACAAACCCATGTCAGTGTTTAACTTGAAAAGATATTGGTGGTGTTGGTGATGGCGGTGGGTTAGGTACAGATTTGGTTATGACGGATTTTGAGTGATGAAAGGGGATTAAGTGTGTTGGTGATGTAATGGTGATGATTCTTCTTGTGCGTCTGGTATGAGGTGGTGGTCGCAATTCAATGCGGTGGCGGTGGTCTTGGGCTTCAGTGGTGGTGGTGTAGCGACAACGGTGATGAATTAGTTGTGAATCATGTGATGGTGGTGGTCTAATGATTTTGAAAGGGCTTCTTGAATAATTTTGAAATGTCAAGGGTTTGGTAAATAGTTACCAGAAACAAAAAGGGTGAAACAACATAATAAGACTATTTTTTCCAGAGATTTCTCCTTTCCAGTGCTATTCTAATTATACCCATGACTTTTATGTCTCACATGTTCAACACCTGGGCCATTTTAAGGAAAACAAACAGACTGTTAACAGAATGACTATTTAAATTGGTAAAATATGAAAAAGGGCTTGAATAATTTTTAAATGTCAAGGACTTGGTAAATAGTTAACTGAAGCAAAAAGGGTGAATCAACATAATAAGCCTACTTGAAATAATAAACTAGTATTTAGTTTTTGGCTACTCGCTTTAGTCATGACGCTTTAGTCATGACAATACGTGCGTTCTCTAATATATATCATAAGTAGCTCCAAATGACAATATGATACAGATTGCAGTGTACTTAAAGCAAAAAACTATCTTCTTGCCTTTTAGTTACTTGTGTCGATGCAGGTTAGACTCGTATGAAATTCATTTAGTCTTTTGAATTGGTTCTGTCTTTCTTTTAAGATTCTTTGAACCATGGGCTATGCCTCCAGCAAGAATGTCATTACAATACGCGGCAGTGGAATAAGAAAGAACCTGACACAGCTAAAGATCCAAAAAATCCTGGGAGATTTTTGTGGCTAGCTACATTGATTAGTATATGTGGATCATAGAATCATCTTACCATCCAAACTTTTTAGAACCTTCTAACAACCATGATCTCAAGACACGTGGTGTTCTTGGCCTCTCTATGCTAATTTATTGACCAAAATATGGATCAGAAATTTGTATTCATTCGAGGGCATCTTTCTGGCGCATCTCTTTGTTATAGTTACCGGCCTTTGGTATGTTTCCCCCTTGCTCTTGCTATTGGGCTGGTTGAGTCCCACGGGGTCAATTTTCAACTATACTGTGCGTGGTTGGGCCTTTTACATTACCCCTTGTTGCCGCGGAAAGATGGTTCGTTGCCACGTAGAGGTGCCACAAAGGATGCAGTCTGAGTCAGCTTCCAAGTAGACAAAGTGGGAGACAACAAGGATGGAGTAAGGGCTGAGAGCAAGGCTCCCCAGGTCGGTCGCGAGGGCTGACAGCGCCGCACAAGTAGGGTGAAGACGGACAGGGGCTGTAGTCGACAGTCCGCGTCAAAGGGCAGCGTCAATGGTCCAACGCCAAGAGTCTGAATGTCTTTCTCTCACTAGAAATCCAGAGAGAATGAGTTTTAGAGAGAGAAAGTGAAAATGTCAAATGAGAGAGAGCTCCTTGAATAAACTCCAAAGTTCACTATATATAGGCACAAATGCGCGCGTGTCATCGGTCGACACATGTCGTCTTCCGGGAGTGACACGTCACCGGAGGGGGTCCCACAGTATTGATTGTCCGTCGAATTGCCGGTCCCCGAGTTTGTGCCGCCCTGACCTTGCAGCGTCCATCTGCCTGTCTGAGGTGACTGACCACACCGCGGTAGCGTGGTCAGAATAGCCCGTTGCCCCAGCCTCTAGCCCAAGCCCTTACTGAATCCCACGAGATGCGTCATGAGACGCGCCGAGATCCTGGCAGCGGTGAGGGTTGCCCCTGCAGCCAACTGCCAGGTGGGCCGGACGCGATGCCCTCCGAGGACCTGCTCCCGTCCCGGAGTGACCCGGGGGTCATTGCCCTGGCGGTGTCGATGATCAATGGTAACATGAGCGTACATGCTCACAGCTCGATACTCAGAGTCCGTGGCGGTGGGTCCTCGTGCCGAAGCACTACGAGCGGAGCCCCCCGAAGCCCGTCGGTTGATTGTGCGGGCGAGGGCCGGAGCCCCCGGTCGATTGTGCCGGCGAGGGCTTTAGGGTTGCGAGCCCATCTCGCCGCTAGGGCAGGAGCCCCCGGTCGATTGTGCCAGCGAGGGCTTTAGGGTTGCGAGCCCGTCCCGCCGCGAGGGCCGGAGCCGTTCAGTTGATTGAGCCGGCGAGGGTTTTAGGGTTGCGAGCCCGTCCCGCCGCGAGGGCCGGAGCCCGTCAGTTGATTGAGCCGGCGAGGGCTTTAGGGTTGCGAGCCCGTCCCGCCGCGAGGGCCGGAGCCTGTCAGTTGATTGAGCCGGCGAGGGCTTTAGGGTTGCGAGCCCGTCCCGCCGCGAGGGCCGGAGCCCTGTCAGTTGATTGAGCCGGCGACAATGAGCGTCGCGCTACTGAAGATAGCGGGTGAGTGTTGTTTGAGCAAGAAGCCAGTGTCGTACAACAGGTCCCCCCTTTTACCAAGGAGGGTGGCCGACCCCTTACCAAATGGGTGGCTGACCCCCCCTGCAAGGAGGGCGGCTGACCCCCTTATGAAGTAGGTGGCCGACCCCCCTCTAAAAAGGGTGGCCGAGCCCCTTCCTTAGGGTGTGGCCGAGCCCTTTCTTAGGGGGGTGGCCGAGCCCTTTCTTAGGGGGGTGGCCGACCCCTCGGTGGGAGGCACACTTTCGATCGCCGTCCGGATACTCGAGGTGCCGAGTGCTTGGACCGGGCAATGATGTTGAGTGATCTTTACTGCCAAACGGGTGACGTGTCATGCCATTGGGATCTCTTAGCGGGCCCCGGGTGCGGTCCGAATAGGTTGTGAACACCCCTCTGGGCTAGTTTAGTTCCCTTCACTTTGTTTTGCACATGTTTTCTTAATGTCCCATCTAGTCATGAAGTCTCAGTCTGAGTAGGGAAGCCCTTTGCATTTCTTGTTATATCGCTTCATATTAGTTGGGTATTGAAGGGGATGCTGGGAGAACTATTAGTAGCAGTTTAGGGTCCTAATTTGTTTTTTTATCCTCAGGGGTATTTATGGCATTGTAACAGGTTTTAGGGCTTAAACATATAGTCATTCATGCTGGTTGTGTACATTTATACACAATCTAACCTTCTCGTACCTGCCTCTTTCCTCCTTCCCTAGTACCTGACCTTGTAAAACTATTCCACTGACCTGGAATCTTTTTCTTCTTAAATATAGAACAAGGTTCGAGCATGATCACCTCCATGATTAGCCCCCTTCAATATGGGTGTTGATGGTGGTGTGTGCACTATTTGGGCGAGATATGCATGGTCGGATATGAGTGCGTGTGTGTATACATATATGTATGAGAGCTGATAAAATGCTCGTGCTGGCAACTTAAGCTAAGTTGCCAGCGCCATCTGGCCGTCCATCCAGGGCCAGATCTGTTTTTTTTTAAGTAAACTTCGCTGTTCACCACATAATGTAGCAGACGGTGAAATTTACGATAATGCCCGCCCCCCCATAAACATTTGCCTGCGAATCCCTCTGAATCATTAAGTACATGTGAGGCATTTTAGTCAAAATCACCGTCCGCTACATAATGTAGCGGACGACAATTTAAAAAAAAAAAAAAGTTAGATCTGGTTTGTCCATCCACTATAGATGGATGGTTAGATCGCGTTGGCAACTTGACTTAAGTTGCCTGCGGGGTATATACATACATGTACACACACACACACACACACACATATATATATATATAGCCAGATCACGAGCGTGGACATTTTTTTCATCGTCCGCTACATAATGTAGCGGACAGTATCGTACCGTCCGCTACATAGGCAACTTGCCAGCGCTAGCAATGGATCACGACCATATATATATATATATATATATATATATATATATAGGGTCATGAGAGAGAGAGAGAGAGAGAGAGAGAGAGAGAGAGAGAGAGTTTTAGAATCGTCGTACAACAGTATCTTCTTAGAAAATGTTAACAGCCATGCTATACAGAATATGTTGTGTACGAATGCCTACTCCATTGAGGTGTGTTAAAGAGGACGCAGCATAAAGGAATATATCCATGGCCATGACTATTTAGAAGTTAGGGTTCACGAAGGGTTCAAGGGTTTGAGAGCTGAAAATGAAAGAATGTGCTGTTAATGGCTGTTCAGTGAACCTTAGCTGCAGAATACAAAGGGAAAAAGAATAGAGAAACAAGGTAATTTAGACATCACACCTGGGGTTCTTAGGCATCGCACATAAGATAATAACCTAGGCATCATACCTAGGGTTATTAGGCATTGAATCTAAGAGAAAATAACCTAGGCATTGCATGGAGGGTTATTGAGCATCACACTCAAGAGAGATGCATCACACGTCAAATTGCATTAAAGGGCAAAATGTCTTTATACTTCCAATTGGAAGAAAGCTAGTACATAACTTTCTATAGGAGAACTACAACGCACATGATGCCTCAAACTAAGGGGAATATTAGGAGAAACTTAAGCCGGAATCTTGTAGGATTTTCAACATGTGCAAAGCTGATTTCCTGTTGGAAAATCATCAGCAGTAGAGAATCAGCCCAAAAGTACTAAGGGGAATATTAGGAGAAACTTAAGCTGGAATCTTGTAGGATTTTCAACATGTGCAAAGCTGATTTCCTGTCGGAAAATCATCAGCAGTAGAGAATCAGCCCAAAAGTGCCAAAAGTGCCATATCAAAATTTGGGCCTTTGATCATGCATTTGGACCATCAAAATCCTAAATTGAACTAAAATCCCCTCCAATTTGCATGGCATGGGATGCGCTTACTGTCCTCTTGGAATGCATCACCCTCATCCTGTTGAAGGAAAGTCGTCATCGAGTTTTGAAATGTTGAAATTTATTGACTTTCTCCATATCTATGTGTTTGTTGGGAATGACAAAGCCAACTTTCGGAACAATCAAACTAAGAGGTACATGCTTGAAGGTTTTATCTCCCTTGTTTTGATAGCACTTCGTTGTTATTGTTTACTGCAGTGAGAGTTTGTTGCATGCTTGGCTCTCCATCCTTCTTAAAATTCACGAATGATTGTAGACAACTGGGTAATTGGGGCCTTGGAGAAAGATCCACCGCTGTTTGGTTACTATTGTCACTAGAAGAAGCTTTGAGCACCCCATTTGAGCAGTTGGACGACATACTTTCGTCCTTTGGAGGCATATTCATTACAGGCCCTCAAGCTAACTCATTGATTCTTTCAGTCAGTCGCTCAAATTATGGAACTTCACTTTCAGCTTAAAAAATTTCTGTTGTGACCGATATAGGAGGGCTTAGCTTACTTTCTTGACGAGGTGCTGCCTTTGGACCACAATCGGAATTGTTAGGATTTCTAGTTGTTGCCTCCTGGGCTCGACATCCAACTTTTCCCATCATTGATATCTTAAGTACCCCACTACATTTAGTGCAAGTCTGAAGGCATGGTCTGCGGAATATAGTGGTTGACTGGTTGTTCATGCATATCTCGCCTTATATCAACATTTAGACCAGCCATGGATTGACTGAGTCTTTGGCAGGAGTCTTCCACATCTCGACTTTGAGCTTTTAGTTCACAAAATCTTTGTATACCAAGTTGTTCACACAACTAACTATGATAATTCATGGGCATATACTTCTCGTAAAACCTTGATCTCATCCCCTCATCTGCTTATTTGCAGTTATCCCGCTCTTCTTAAGTCCGCTTAAACATCAAACCACCAAATTTCTGCAATCCCAGAAAGTGTCATTCTAACAAAACTAACTCCAACCATCTAACTGGTAACACGAATCAAAATATTTCTCAATAGAAGCAAGCCAACTTGAGAATTCAATAGGAGCACCACTTCCTGTGAAATATGGGATTTCGAGCCCATATTCTGGCGATTAAAACTTCATAGTAAACAGGATCATTCGCTCTGATACCAAATAATGTAGGACGCAGTGCAAAGGAGGATATTTATGGGCATGATTATTTGGAATTTAGTGTTAACGAAAGGGATCAAGGGTTAACTGAAGGGAAATGTGTTGCTTAAGGCCTGTTTAGTGAAGTTTAGTTTTTAGGTGCAGAATATGAAAGGAATGAAGATTAGAGAAACATGATAACCTAGGCATCGCACCTGGGGTTCTTAGGCATCCCACTTAAGAGAAAATAACCTGGGCATTGCACCTTGGGCTCTTGAGCATCACACTGAAGAGAGATGCACCACACATTTAATTGCACGAAGCTGCAGAATTTCTTTATTACGTTTAGTTGCCTTCGAAGAAAGCTAGTACATAACTTTGTATATGAACTCTTCAGCACAAAAAATGCCCAAATTTTCTGCATAATTTTACAGATTATGCACAGCTTAACTCATGTAGGATTATAAACATGTCCACAGCTGATTTCCTCCCAGAAAATCATGAGCTCTATATGACTATTATTTCCTAAAAGAAAATGTGATACTTGCAATATATCAAGAGAGAATGAATTGAAGAATCCCACAATTCTTGCCATATTTGGCGATGCATATCAGACTGTGGGCCTTTGATCAGCATTGGACCGTCCAAATCCTGCCTTAAAACAGAACCAAAATCCCCTCCAATTTGCATAGGTTGGGTCTGCACTAATTGCCCTCTTGGATTGCATGAAGTGTGGCCCTTCTTGTTAATTTCATGACCAGCGTATTGATTAATCTTCAGTAAAACATATTGAGACGACGTGCATCCGGAAAATCTAGTCTTTCGAGTGCCATCTAATTTTTAGAGTGAATTAAAAATAATTAACAGGCAAAATAATAGAATCCTAAAATTGACTCTAGACCACTAACTAAGCTATCTAGTCTGCCTCCTAAACCTAGATTCGGATTTGGGAACTGATTTATATGACGAGAAGGTGTTTGACACCTCATCCTAGCCTAAATGGGTCTCTAATTGTTTTATTAATTTTTGATGACTTTTATTGAAAACAAGAACAAACCCTAAGAATACCTAATTCTTTGGTTTGAACATAACATCTGGGGTTGAGTGGCCTAAGTGCCCAATGGGACTAATCGGGATCAAAACCTCGTACTGCATACCTTACAGGAAGCAGCCTAAACTCTGGTCTACGGTTTGATGAAAATAGTTGCATAACAATATTCTATAATCTGAGTGCTGGAAATCTGGAACAAAACCGTTTTTTAATCTATGGACCAGAATTCAATTGTAGGGAGGGGATTTGCTCTAAATGAATAGTAAAAGAGTTTTACCTGTCGATCTGGATTGCCTGGTTGCTGGTTTGGATATTTGCACGATGTAAGAGAATCGAGTGAAGAAGTGTATATGAGGGAGGGGATCACTATGTACCATGTCTCTAGCAAAAAGCCTCATAGAATACTAACAGCCTCTCGGGGATTTCTAGATGTAATTAGGGATAGAATTTGATTTGTGTGTGTGTGTGTGGGGGGGTGGGGGGAGGGGATTTACTATAACTAAAAAATAAAAGAGTTTTACATTTCGGTCTGGATTGCCTGGCTGCTGGTTTGGATGTATACACGATTATAAGGGAGGGGATCATAAGACATTATATCTCCATTGAAAAGCCTCACAGAATACTAGCAGCCCCTGGGGAATTTTTCAATGTGTTTAAGGGTTGCCTAGGGGACGCAACCCTCCTGCCACCAGAGAAATATTAAAGCACTTAAATACCCGTTTGCTGGCTGGTGTACTTTAAACTCCAAGGTGTACCGGACGGTAAAAAGTGTACCGGCCTGTACATCCTTGCAAATTTACTTCAAAGCCCTTGTTCTAGAAGGAAAATGCCATAAACATGCGCGTGGATAATATGAATAAGGCCCAGAACCCAATCTAAGGCAGACCAAATAGATTAGACTCTGACATGAGCTAAGCCCAACATAAATAAACTGACTAGACTTGACTAAAGATAAAAAGGAAATAAAGCCTATACAATAATAGATGGATTTGACTGGACTGGATTCAACCGGAGTGGACCGGACCGGACCTGACCAACCTGGACTGGACTGTAAACTAAAGATTACACAAATGGGGTATCTGCACTTATTATGGTATCAAATGAATTGTTAGAAGATATTCCAAGCTCATGGGCATTCTTGGTGTTTCTTTCATCTTTGGTCATGGGATACCATCTTAAGTACTGTTGCCTCTTGCTCTTTCTCTTGGGCTGGTTTCGGGCTCAGCCCACGGGTTTTATCCCCCGGTTTCAGCATTCTGTGGGCAGATTTGATGGACTGAGACGAAACTGTTTCTATGGTAGAGCTGTGGTATTTAACTGGAATACAAGTTTTCCAAGCCATGGACGTCACGAATGTTATGGATGGATGCCTTGGACTTCTCCAATTAAAATGCTTGCTTAGGATGGAATGTCAAAGCAAGGTGGCGAGCAACAGTGTACTTTTGAGGAGGTGTTGGAAGAGAGTTTTGGTTCTCTCCTGTTTTCTGTTTTTCTCTTATGCAATTGGGACGTCTCAATCCAACCAAAGCTTTTTACTTTTTTTTGGCATTTCATGCTTTTCCGTTTTTGTTTAAGTTGGAACTTGAAGCTCTCTTTCTACAAACTTGAGGAAATAGGTTCTAATGAAAGGATAACTACGTTATTGTGATAGCATTAGGGGCTTGCAAATGTAGTCATTGATGTGGGCTGCGCACAATGATTTCCGCAGTTTACATTCTGGTACCTGTCCCTTTCTGTCTTCGCAGTACACAGCACCCTGTTCAACTGACTCTAGAGCTAGATGTAATCTGGGGTCTTTCCTCAATAAAAAACCTTTAAAAGGAAAGAGGGGTGGTTGACCCTTTGAATTATAGTTTTGGAAGAAGCAGCCAACTTTCTTCATTGATTGGTGGGTCAAAATTTGGAGAGGAAAATGGAAATATTTATTATCATGTGTTGCGAAAACAAATTTTAGTTGACAACATATTTAATAGTACTTGTTCGCTTATTTTTTTTCTTTGCTTTTTGTTTCAGTACTAATTATTAATACTTGCTATGATCCATTCCATCATATATCTTAAAAAGCTGTTTCCGGTTCAACTAGTTATTTCTTTGGTGGTTCAGAAAGATTCTTGTCTTTGCTTTTACTCAGAACCAGCAAAGTTTATAGTTTCCTTGTTCTTGAGTCATGACCTAGTTATTACTCATCGGGAGGCATCCAATCCAGATCACTTAGAATATGGGTTACAGGTTATCATATTAGTCATTGTTGGTGCATAGTGACTTATATTTTTCATGCAATCAAATTGGCTATCCAAACAAGTTCTTTTATTGCTTCCCTTAATTTTTCCGACACACAATAGTAAATCTTTAATATGTTAAAATTTACTAAGGTGAGTGGAGACCAAGGTGATAGCCTTAGTGATAAAGGCATCCTTCCCTGTGCAAGGTCACTAGGTTCGAGTCTAATGGGGGGTTGGGTTATGTGGAGTAAGGAATTCTATCTTTGTAACCCAAAGGACCAATATGGTGAGTTTCTCATAGAAGGGTTGGGAAGTGACCGAAATGTATTGAACATTCTTGTTCGAGGTATTTACGTGAATTTTTAAAGCAGCTACATTTATGATTCATGTAGCGAATTTTAAAGTGAATTTGAGTTTTGAACATGTTTTGTATTATGTAGAAGTACCTCAGCTTATTCAACAATGTGATCAGGATCAATATAGCCTACCATGGATTTACCACATTCAGAGCGTGTGTTGCAGATATCCATTTTCCATGGACCGAAGCAATATGCGTCCGAGGTCACACTTGCCATAACAGTATAGTTGTTTATAGCTAAGAATTGCATTTGCTGAGCATGGAAGCAAAAGGAGTTGCACATGAAACTTTCTAGATCTACCCAAATACATTCGTACTCAGCAAAAGAAAAACACAACAATGTTCTGATTGATTCCTGTATTTTTCACCTGTAAAGATTTTGTTCTTATTGCATCAGCTATTTCCTTTTATTATGGTAAAAGTTTCACTTATCTTGTGTTCTTGTGATCATAAATCCAAGAAATTATTATATGAGAAGTAAATCACATTGCAACACTCATTTTCTTTGTGAACAGCGCCATGCCCTTCTGGTTGGGTTATGGGCCCAAGTAAAACAAACTGCTTTGCGTATCTAGCAATCTCTCACTCATGGGACGAATCAGAAGCGAGCTGTAAAGGTTATCATGGGCATCTAGCATCACCGACATCTTTTCAAGAACTAAGCTTTATTCAAAAGCTGTGTGGAGGATTTGGTAATGATTGCTGGATTGGAGGTAAAGGACCCAATTCTACAAGTGGTTTGGGTTGGAGTTGGTCGGATAATACGTCTTTCTGGAATGAAACAATCATTCCTTGGACATCGCTCAGGTCTGTTTGTACCAATCTGTCATGCCATAATGATGATCCAGTTACCTTTTGTACATTGGTGACCAATGAAACATCATTAGTGGTGGCTGAGAAATGCAATACATCTCATGCCTTCCTATGTATGCTTGATATAGGTATATGAATACCTTTAATACAATTGTCAATTTATCTTCACTTTCATTATGCACTTCTCACATTTGCTTTTTGCGAACTGGTCTGGATATTTTCAAAATAAAAGCATGATCTTCTCCCTTTTCAGAGAACAGATGTTACCATATGCATTGCCACAGGGAATATCTTCTTATCCTCGCTGTTGTGAGTGGACTGATACTATGCACTACGTTAGCTGTTGTGGTTTGGCTCCTTGTATATAGACGGAGCAAGAAACGCAGAAGATCTCGCAAACTATCAAATCCTGCAGCATCGGCGTTAGTTCCACCCTCATGGAAAGTTTTCACCCGTGAAGAACTGAGGTCGATTACAAAAAATTTCAGTGAAGGCAACCGTCTTCTTGGAGATGCAAAAACAGGGGGCACATACAGCGGGCTTCTGGCTGATGGATCAAGGGTGGCGGTTAAAAGGTTGAAGAGGTCTACTTTCCAGAGGAAAAAAGAGTTCTATTCTGAGATTGGAAGGGTTGCTAGGCTTCGTCATCCGAATTTAGTGGCTGTAAAAGGATGCTGCTATGATCATGGTGATCGCTACATTGTGTACGAGTTAATAGTACATGGGCCCTTGGATAGATGGCTACACCATATCCCCAGGGGGGGTAGGAGTTTGGATTGGGCCATGAGGATGAAAGTCGCCACAACTCTTGCCCAAGGAATTGCGTAAGTAGAATCCTTTTTCTTTAGCCAGAGCAGACTATGCACTCTTTTATTATGTCTGCATTAGGCTTTACTCGTATACATAATCTTTTGTTTTTCTGAAAATCTCATAGAAGAAACTTTGTTTGTACTTTTATTGCTGGAGCAGTGTTCCTTTTTCAGAACCAGGAACTATCTAGGTAAAGCTAATGACACTTGCCATTCTTGGTTTAACTAAGTTTGTCACTTAGAGACTTCTTCTTATCACTGTTCTTCTACAAAGTCAAAGATGTGGGAATAGAGTAACTGTTTTAGAAACCTTCATTTTTAGCCTGGGGTTTTATTTTGTTTTGAGCGTATAGATTGTTGGTTTCTAATTAGTTTTATCACAGGTTCCTCCATGACAAGGTAAAGCCACAAGTTGTGCATCGGGATATCCGGGCAAGTAATGCACTGCTTGATGAAGAGTTTGGTGCCCATTTAATGGGAGTTGGTCTGTCAAAGTTTGTGCCGTGGGAAGTGAGGCATGAGAGGACAGTTATGGCTGGTGGCACTCATGGTTACCTTGCCCCTGAGTTTGTGTACAGAAACGAGTTAACGACAAAGAGTGATGTTTACAGCTTTGGAGTGCTTTTGCTTGAAATTGTAAGTGGGCGTAGGCCTGCACAAGCTGTTGATTCTGTTGGTTGGCAAAGTATATTCGAATGGGCCACACCTCTTGTGCAGTCGCATCGCTACCTAGAGCTTTTGGATCCTCTCATATGTTCCTCTTCTTCTTCTTCTCAAATCCCTGAAGCTGGCGTTATTCAAAAGGTGGTGGATCTTGTATACTCTTGCACACAGCATGTGCCTTCTATGCGCCCCAGGATGTCGCATGTTGTCCATCAGCTGCAACAGTTGGCTCAGCCTCCTGTGGTGAAGTAACTTATGGTGGAAATTGGTTTCTTATGTCTACTTGAATGATTTTAGATGAGCTAAATGTTGCATGATTATGAGTAGCTAGAGTTGTGCTAACCTAGATTCAGTCCGATTATAGACTTAGATGGACTTATTTGTGCGGTGTAATGAGACAGTAGTCGGGTGCATGATAAATACACCCCGTAGATGGACTAATTGACTTTCGACTTTTGCACTATTCTTGTGTGATAAGTTGGAGCAGATTAATGACTTCTTGGAGTAAATTTATCATTTCTCCGGTTCAAGCATTGCTACCGGCTTTTAAAATTATGTTTCACGTTTAATGGCAAAACATGATTGTAAATTGTTCCCGATGAAGTTGAACATGATTCGTAGTTTTTGGCCCATCCAAGCACTTTTGTCCGTGATGTTAAAGTTTTAAGTTACTATATCCAATAACGTAGGTCTCCCGGACTCTGGGACTCAAAATTGTGGACAATTTTGGAAAATATCTTGGAGATACTTTGGATATTGTGTTGCACAGAAAAGAGTTTTTCCATCGGCTTGTAGGAAAAATTCGTTGCAAATGTGTAGGATGGAAGAGCCTACTTCTTAATAAAGGTGGTCGTGCAACCCTTATCCAATCTACTCTTGTCTCTCCTCATTTATCATATGAGGGGTATATATTTTCCCTCAATATATTTGTAAATAGATAAATACCATACTCGCCAAATTCTAATGGTCAGGTGACGAAAGGGTACTCATTGAATCAACTGGAATTTTATTTGCGCTCCCAAAGCACTGGGCCGCATTGGTTTCAAGGATACACATCTGTTCAATCTAGCGTTATTGGCCAAAACAAGTTGGCAAATTATGACGGAACTTGAATGTCTTCTATCCGAGGTTCTTACTGGAAAATATTGTGTTTGATCTTCTTTTGAAACGTGTCCTGGTTCATGAAACTTTTCTTAGGGATGGCGGAGTATCTTGGCAGGTATAATTGTTTTATCTCTTGATCTTCGTTGGCAAGTAGGTACGGGCTCGAAGATCTCTATATGACAGGATGTTTGGATCGCCGATCTAGAAGGAAATCTGGCTCACCTATTCGATCTCAATAGCAATCAGGGTGACATGCCGGAAAATAATCCCGGGCTTGTTAGCAACCTTATTCACCAAAATGAGTGGAACGCCCGATTGATTGGTGATACTTTTCCACCAGAGATTATTCCCAAAATCCTTGCTATTCATATCTCCCCGCACCAAATTGCTTATACAAAAACTTGGAAAGCTACCTTGAATGGACTTTTCTCCGTTACCTCCGCTTACAAGCTCTTATACCTTCAAAGGAACTCTGTTCCATCTGCATTTGCATCTGCATCTGGGAACCAACACTCTCCACCTCCCATCGAGGCATCATTATAGAATACCCTTCGGTCCCTCCCCATACCTCACAAAATCAGTTTCCTACTTTGGCAAATAATTTGGAACCGCCTTCCCACCCGTTCACGCCTCTATAAATTCAACATTATTGATTACCTTCTTGCCCCTTGTGTGACCTTCAACCAGAAACTATAGACCATCTTTTCTTTTAATGCCAGTGTGTTTGCCCCATCTGGTTCGGGGGTCCTATGGGTCTTAAAATTGACCAACCCAGGTCCTCTTTCAAAGTTTGGCTCATTGCTTAGATTAAACGATTCTCAAATGCGCGCAAACACCTCTCTTAGATCAGTCTCGTGACATCAATTATTTGGTCTATTTGGATTAGTCGAAACGAGAACCTTTTTCGCTCCCAGCCCTTTAGGCCGAGCGACATCTTACACCAAATTCAAAACCTAGGGAGCATGATGCTTTCGTTTACGAGCAATTCTTGGAAACCTCGTTCCTTTAAAACCAGACTTGCAAATTTATCAATTACCCCTATTATAATAATAGATAAACGTCAACACTGCTTGCACATCATCCCAAACACTATAAATATTTTCCCAGCTGTCACTTTCAACAAGAATACCCTTCGTGCTAGCTTTGGTATCACATGCCTTAATTCTAGTCATCGTCGTTGTGGTTCGGCGGCTTTTTCTATTCTAGCATCAGACATATGCATAGCACTAGCAAAAGGACTGTTACTTACAACAAAATGGGCTCATACAAAACAAATATTCCACATCAATCTATTCACTGACTCCTCCTTTTAACTGTTTCAGATGTCGGATACTGAAGACATCATGGTTTCTGTGGCAGCCATCATCTATGATTTTTGCTATCTTACTATAGATTTCCGTTACTTTAGTATAAATAGGGCCAGAAAGCAACAACTGAAGGAGGCCCGAGAGCTCGCAACTTTTGTATGCAAAGCCCGTATTGATGTGTACCGGGACTGGCTTGATGATCTTTATCTTTTAGGCGATCTATGCTCTCCTCATCCCAATCCAATTTTGTGATGCTTTATTGATGACATAAAGTATGTCTGGGTGGGTTGTATTACTATTATGCTTTTGATTATGTATCGCACTTTGTAAACTCATGGCTTGCCATGATTATCAAACAATTATGTGTACTGCTCATAAACGAGCTTTATATTCAATTCTCGATGATTATCAAAAAAATAAAATAACGTCGTTGGCAGAGAGGGTAGAACTAAAATGTCTCAAACTCCTAAGAGTTTAATCACATATTCCCATTGTCTAACTGCTCCGTCTCAATGCCTATCTATCTCACTTTTGCAACTTTATTCATTTTATGGACTTGGCAAACCTTTGATGGATGTGTTATCTCCTCATGCATATAGAATATACTATTGGGGCTTGTCTAATAGAACTGAAATTTAAGTGTTGAAAACTTAAGTGGCTAAATCTTTAGCACTGCATAATAAGTTTGACATATTTGGTTAATTGAAAGCGAATGTCTAAAAATTGTTATCCTATATTTTATAATATTTTCATGGACATATGAAGTAATAATGTTGGTGGTAGGGGAAAGGTGCTTGTAATGGATGTAAAAGTGGTGATTGGTGGTTATGGTGTGTTCCCAACCTATTCTGACCCACTTTCCTTGGCATCATGGTGTAATGATAGTTGCAATAGGTGACAACATGGTGGTCGTGAGGGTGGCTGTGGAGTGTTGTTGTTGGTGATGGTGGTGGTAGTGATGGTGATAGTGGCGATCTTGTACATGTGGTAGCATCATCTTGGTGGTGGGACCGTTGGTAGTGGTGGTGCGTATGGTGGCGACATGGTGGTGGTGTTACTGGTGATACGTGCCAATGGTGTGTTGTAGCTTGCAGCATGGAGTGTTGGAGATAGAGGTAGTGTTGGCGGAAACTTGGAGGTGGTGGTGGCTGCGTCATCCTGGTGGTGGCAGTCGCCAGGTGGTATGGTGGCGATGACTAGGCGCTAATTGTAGTGGTGGTGACAACATGACATGGTGGTTGTGGTGGTGATTCTAGTGTGGTGGAAGCGGGGTTGACTGGCGGTGGTGTGGTTTGTGGTGTCAATATGGTAGTGGTAGTGGTGGCGTTGTTGCCACTGAGAAATAATGGCGTGGAGGTGATAGCTTTGTGGTGAAGATTGGTATTTATGATGGTGGTTGCGGCATCTCGTGGTAAATATCCTTTTCGCATAATATTTTGTTATTAACTTTTATGTCTCCTAACTCGGAACCAAGTAATAAGCAAGTCTCCCGACTTAAAATTTTGGTCTATTTTAGGCAGATATTAATTCTTCATACGATTATTAAGGTACAGAAGGTAGAGTACCCTTACAGTGAAGCATATTCTGAACTTTCAACCGTACCCATTCATATTATACTAACTTCAAATTAAAAACTAGTTAAGGGTTAATTAAAGCAGTGTCCCTGAAGTTTGAGAGTCAAGGACTCTAAGTTTAAAAAAATAACAGACTGTGACCACACATGTTAAAAAGGTAACACCTGTGTCCATCTGTCAGAAATCTGTTAAAAACGTAATTTTTTTGTTGATGTCATTGATATGTATTTTTAAAATGGCAATACCACCCTTGTACGATATACACTATATAAAAATTTAGGTTTTCAAATTAGGATTTGAAACCTTAATTTCCAAATCAGGGTTTCAAACCCTTATCCTCTCTCTCTCTCTCCCCTCACCCTGCCGCCGCCCCTCCCTCCCCCCTCACTGCCACCCCTCCTTTCACCCCACCCTACCCCGCCGCGTGCCCCTTCCCTCACGGTGGGTTTGCCAGTGGTGGTGGTTCGGTGGTGGGGTAGTTGGAGATGGTGGTTTGCAGCGATGGGTCTGTTGGTGTTGGTGGTTTGTGATGGTGGGGCTATTACGATGGTGGTTTGCAGAGGCAACGGGGATGTGCAATAGTGGGGCTATTAGCGGTGGTGGGTTTGTTGCCGATGGTGGTTTGCAGCGGTGGGTTTGTCGGTGTCAGAGGAAGACACCAATGAACCACTTCCTGAAGTTATTTGGGTTGAAGACAAAGATAATGATGAGGATTAAGAGGAAGAGGAAGAAGGAAGTGAACAATTACGAGATGGATTTTGTGCGCTGTAGGGTAAGGGGAGGGTAGGGGTGCAACTTGGATGGGTTGGGTTGGTTTTCAACCCAACCCAAGAAAACCCAACTTTTTAAAAGCCCATCTTAACCCAACCCAAATTGGGCTTTTTGTAAAAAAAGCCCAACCCAACCCAACCCGAGTAAAAATGCTATGGTTTGGGTTTCAACCCAACCCAACCCAACTAACATCGAATTAATTTTTTGTTTCATTCGTGAATGAATAATTTTCTTCTCGCGTCTTATCTAAAGACCAACATTACTCACATTTGACTTATAACTATTACTTTAATCTTTGATAAATAAAAAAATTTATTTATCCCCAAAAGATAAAATATGATATTATAAAAAAAATTCATCCAACAACACTTTTTTTACAAAAAAAGCGTAATTAAGCTGGTCTAGTGATAATTGCTGTTGGTAATTCAAAGATTAAAGTAATAGTTTTTTTTTATAAAAAAAACTAAAGGGTAATTCATCCATTATTATCATGCAAGCAAGCTCCTTTCGACAATAGTCTTGATTGAAAGTCAACCTCGACCCAACAACGCTTTGGTCACTATTTTCAGTTGACGAGTGAGATGCAAGCGATTTTTGGTATTCGTGACAACTATTATAGACATGCCTCATGAGTGTACTAGTTCCAAAGCTCCCCTTGTCATTACACGTCGCAAACACTCTACTACAGTACTTACAAACTGCTTCAATAACTAGACCTTCATCATTTTTCACCTTATCAAACATGGGATGACGTCGCATAGGTTTTTTTGCGCTTACCTTTACCCATGCCGCTGCGATTTCCTTCCTTAGGGCTCACCACTGACCCAGACGTTGTAGAGTTTCTCTCATCCATCAGCGTTGAACAAGAATGCCCCTACTTGCAAGAAAAGAAAAAGTGATCAGCTAATGATCGACATGTTTGATGCAACTAATAACCACGTTGTTAACTCAATTAAGATGGTCTAGTGATAATTGCTGTTGGTTTCTGATTTTCTTACATTTTAGATTGTCAAAATGCAGAGATTTTTATGCGCATTCCATCAAATCCCTAGAACTTCCTTGTAGTCCAGCTTATGCTATGTCTTAGTTAGCTAAGATGCATGATCTGTGATTTTACGCGGTGTTGCTGGACGAAGATCATCAAGCAGGAGGAAGATCATCAAGCATGCCCCTAGCTGGAAAAGATCATCAAGCAGGCCCCTATTTATAGTGAATCAATCTGCCCATTATCATTTAATTTGCTAGATATGTAGATAATTGCGTTTCTAAAGACGTGAGATTATGTCACATAATCTCAGGAATGTTTGATACTCCACGAAACTATAAGGTCACTTTTTGTAAGAGTTTGATTCACTCGATTTGAACAGGGTACCAATTTAGTGCAATCTCCAAAAAGAGAAGAGGAAAGCATTCTAAAGCCATACCAAAACAAACAAACAAAAACAAGAGAAAATCATCACATCAGCTACATTAATGTCGGCACATACATACAAGGAGTATGAACAATACAGAATAACTCAGCTACTAAAAGCATGAAGCACTCTGGAATAGGATTATCTCTGTTTGCTACCCATACAGCTGTACACGAAATATTTTTGTACCAAATGCCAAGATAACGTGACTTGGAAATACCAAGACTGAAGAAACCTAGTTCAAACACTTGGCTGACCGAAACCAAGGTTTGGCCGTCAATAAGAGAACTGCCGTACGTCAAAGTGTCGACCGCAATCGCGATTCTAGACAAAAGCACGATCAAATTGAAGGAGAAGACAAGCCAGGAAATGCCCTCCTGAAGGCAACTCCCCTTCTCTTCTTTTGCAGTCAGAAGGAAAGTTGCTCACATAAAACTGTTTGTTGTTTCTTAGTAAGATGTGCTCTCATTCTTTGTTGTAAACAACATCACTTGTATGACAATCATTAACCTAGTCAACAAGCGAAACCCCAAGAAGTGTAGACTTCCCATCCATCTGTTCAGCTGTACCATCCAAAGAAGGATGGTACATCAGTCAAATATAGCTATGCAACTCAACCAGAGGCTGGAACACTGCATAGAGAACACATGTACTCACAGTCAAAGCATAGAGTCCATATCTCCTCATGTTGTCCCAGAAATCCTCCATCAGTGGCCCTTCAGGACCAAAAGCCAATGCCTTGTGGTCATCAACACCCATGAGGAACAGCACAAATCCTACAGAAAGAGTTCCCAGCACCACAAACCTCGAATACCCATTTGAGCCAACTTGTAAAAGGTCTTCCCTTGAGGAACTTTTGGGTTTCTTTGTGACTTCTAGCATCAAGGGCTTGTCTGTGAGATTGGTTCTTTGTCTTGAGAGGGTTCATGCCTTATCTTCTACTTTGTTTCTGTTAGGCTTTTAGCTTTTCATAGCCAACATATTCATCAGTTCATTGTAGCTAGTTTATAGCTTTTCATAGCCAATTGGTTGTCTTTAGTTAAGAACTAAGCTTGAACAAACCTATCATTTTGCTTTTCAGCAGAAGTTCCGAAATTTCCACACGCAAATCCCACACGAGGAAAGACCAAGTACACAACAAATTTTCGTAGCTGCTTGCTTTCCCATTTCACAAAAACAGGCCTTACAAAAACCATCCAGATTCTACTCAATAAAACACAGGAAGTGCCATATATTCAACTCGCACTAATCTAATCCCATCTATGAACCCAGTTTTTGCAAAAACTGGGTGCAAAAACTCTCCTCAAAAACTAAAGAAAATCCCTTTCCCCGGAAAAGTGCTAGCACGAGACTTTATCAGAGAAAAACAGGCAGCTAGCACAAGAAGCTTCGAGGAACAGCAGGCACCAACCTGGGATTTTGTCAAGCTAGCACAAGAAGCTTCCCACTGTGTCTTCGCTGGAGAAGCACAGGGGCGGAGCAGGTGGCGAGTAGCTATTCGCCGGAGAAGCACAGGAGCTGAAGGTGAGGAGACCGAATTTTGGAACCCTAGAAATCGATTTGGGCAAAATTGGTGAGGAGTGCCGACTGTTGGTCTTTGGCTCTTTGTACCTGGTTCCTTTTTTCTTTTGGGTTAGAATGGGTTCGGATGGTTTTAATGGGTTTGACCCAGTTCAGCTCATTTAATTATTGACCCAACTCAGACTAACCCATTTTAAAATTAGTTGAGTTTAATGGGTTAAAGCTTGTCCATTTGGGCTGGGTTGGTTAAAGCTCATCTTAAACCAACCCAAATTGCACCCCTAGGGGAGGGGGCAGCGAAGGGTAGGGGAGAGAAGGGCAGCGGCCACCGCGACAACTGGGTGGGGGAGATAAAACAATGGCATTTCAACAATTTACCTTTCAAGTCTTG
The DNA here is from genome assembly GCA_033065855.1 of Escallonia rubra. Lineage (NCBI taxonomy): Eukaryota > Viridiplantae > Streptophyta > Magnoliopsida > Escalloniales > Escalloniaceae > Escallonia > Escallonia rubra. Next base: position 68,137 of record JAVXUO010000833.1, read on the forward strand.
ACAATATGGTTATTTTGTCCAAATAGTTACATATATGGGTATTCCGTTTGGACAATGTTAAGTGTTCATTTTCTAAGCTAACGAACACGTGTGTAATTAATCTCAAACCTCAAGGACGATGCTATAATTAGCCCAATCAAGTTGTCGGAAGTTTCTTAATATTTAAATATAATCACCCTATCGCATTAGAATTAAAACTTCTTCATCCCAATTATTTCAACCACACCACCAAGAATCAACCGTCAAAACTTTTACCCCAATTTTCTGCTTCTTCCATCTCAATCTCCAATTTCATATATATATATTGATAAAGTTTACATATATTTTTTGTTAATTGCACACGCATCGCGTTGACGGCGAACACTACTGAATTCTTTAAGTGATCCAAAGTGATCCAAATACACTTAATAGAAGATTATTAAAAAAAAAATTAAATTTAGAGTTAATTATGCCATTGACCATTGAACTATTAGGCATATTTCATTTTGACCACTGGACATCAAATTGTGTCAAAGTGACCATTGTTTTTTAAATTTTGTCCAAATAAGGTCATTCCGTTTAATAGAGCCTACCGGCGTCCTGTTAACTCCCTTTAGTGAGGGGTAACCATGTCAATTTGCCTATTATCTTCCCATGTTCTCATCCACCTCCTTTAGATCGTACGGCGGAGGCTACAGGAACGGCGGCCGGTACTCGAACGGCGCGATGAGTAGTCCAAATCAAGGTGGGGCAGCTCTAGAGCTTCCGACGAGTCACGCAGGCCGAGTCGGGACTTGAGTCCTTCTAGCGCTGACGAGATTGATGACTGGGGCGCTGCGAAGAAATCTACAACATTTGGCGGTGGATTTGACATGAGAGATAGAGGGGAGAGGGGGAAGAGATGAGGGCTTTTTGATTCGCAGTCTAGGGCTGACGAATTCGACAGCTCGGTGTCCAACAAGAGCTTTGTTCCATCGACTCGAGCACGGAGATTTGGTTCTAACAGCGGGGGGGTTTGATACTCACAGAGAGAGAAGATGGGGTTTTGAGTCTAACGACGGTGGTGCAGATTCGGAAGATAGATGGGGGAAGAAGGAAATTACTGGTACCGGTGGCACTTTCGATAGTCTGAGGGAGAGGCGAGGCGGCATTGGAGGAGGTGGGGACTTAGATAACTGGAAGAGGGAAGAGGGGAGTGAAAGTGGGGGTGGGAGACCGAGGCTGAATTTGCAGCCACGTAGTATGGTGGTAAATCAGCAGAGCGAGACAGCAGCAACAGTGAAGCCGAAGGGGTCGAACTCGTTTGGGGATGCAAGGCCGAGTGAGGAGAACTTGAAGGAGAAAGGGCAGGACTAGAAGGAGGTGGATGAGAACTTTAGTGAGGGAAAACCATGTTATCTGAAAATCAAAGAAGAGGGAAGGACAAAGAGAGAGAGAGAGGAAACGATGTGTGTCTCTAAAGAAACGAAGGACATGTAGAGTGACGAATTTACCCTTCAAATTTAAAACTTAACGGATTTGTTCTTGACGGAACCTAACAGATGGACTTATTTGGACTAAATTTAAAAATCAGTGGTCACCTTGACACGATTTGATGTCCAGTGGTCAAAATGAAATATGCCTAATAGTTCAATGGTCAATGGCGTAATTAACTCTTAAATTTAAAGTGTTTTATTGCGTTATCAAACACACTCTTAATTGCAAGCAAGCACATTTTTTATTTTCCAGAAAGAATCACAACTTGAAACCTAGACAAGAACGAAAGAAGGTTGGTTTGTTAACTCATAACGATTTGTAAGCTGTAACATGCTCAATGTTTAGGACTAATTCACCCAGATCTTGAGATTAGGATAAAATTACACTCCTAACCATTAGTTTGAATAGATAAAAGTCATGTTCGTTGGCAATACGGAATCATCAATAATTAACGGTTCAAAGAAAACGACTATAATGCCCATAACTTGAAAGGTAAATTCCCTTAATCCTTTCTCTTCTATTCTTTTCTCCTCTCTTTCTTCCCAAACCACTGTAGTACTTTGACACTGGTTACCCCCACCATACCTATACATAATTGCCAACCACTATGCACCACCACCATGACCCACCCACCATGCACCACCCATGTGACCCACCCCTCGCACCACTGCCGATCTCTTCTCTATTTTCTCTTCTCTTTCTTCTCAAATCACCGCCATGTAAACGACATTGCTAACTCCCACCAAAACCCACATCTTATGCCACTGCCAACAACCATCAACGAACCACCATAATCACCCATATACCCCACACCACCGTAGCTCAACCCCATCAAGGGCACATCCCATGGGTCTATAATGTTATGCTTTAGGGTCAACGAATCCCGATGAAGATCAGGACTAAGCTCAAGCGATCAGTCATTGACGAAAATGAAGCAACATAGACCATTGGGGAAGAATAGACCACCAGAGAAGAAACAGTAGTGGATGGAAGCACCAGTCAAACAATAATTTGAAACAATGCACCAAACGACGTCGTTTAGGAAAAAATAGTTAAATAAGGAATGCCATGTCGGATGTGCCATGTCATGGGTAGTTGGCTGAGTTGTTAATTTTTTCCAGGTGTTATATTTTTATTGGCTACCTTTAGCACAGTGATATCAATCGCATGTTCCCTTTGCTGGGTCATGTAGTTTGGTTTGAATTGCTGATGGGTTTGTTAGAGAGTATAACAGAGAGATTTGGAGGGAAATTCTATAACTTTTGCCAATCTCTTCCTCTCTTCTTTGTAATTCCCTTCCCTTGCAATTATAGTTGAAATTTGACCAGTGACTCCATGATTCACTACAATTGATATCCCAGAGCCTAGGTTTCCATTACAAAATGCCAAGACCATCTAAAGCATCTCTCATAAAAACTGACCTGACAGGTTCTTTGGATGGTTTAGAACATAAATTTGAAACTTACGATTTGTGTTTTGGATTGCTAGATGCAACATTAGTTGATCTACAAAAGAACTACTCAGACATGAAAATTGACCTGATGGCAACTCTATCTCAAATCAATGCCTGTTTAGAAGCCCTTATGAGCTGTAAACAACCTATTAAAGCATGAATCAATAGGGGTAATCATACACCATCAACTCCGCACCATACAACACTGCATCAGCAACAACTCTAAAACTCAGGTAATTCCGTACCTAAACCAGCAAAGCTGAGTTTTCCTAGGTTTAATGTGGATAATCCTAGAGGGTGGGTGAGGAAATGTGAGCAGTATTTCAAACTTTGCCCAATCTATGATGAGTTTAAGGTGGCATAGGCATATGCTCATCTTGCTGAAAAGGTAGAGTATTGATATTCAACCTATATTAAGCCACTTAGGAAGGTGTAGTGGGGCAAGTTTGTGGAAGATCTATATGCTAGATTTTCCAATGTTAGTCGAGACAATGTGATTTGAGACTTTAATCAACTTAAACAGTTAGGTTCAGTGAGGGAATGTTACAATTAGTTTGAGGAAATTGAGGGCTCAGGTAGTGGAGGAATTTGGAATTCTTGATGAAGAATATTATGTTAGAAGTTTGTTGGTAGATTGAAACAAGAGATAAGGTGTAGTGTAGAGCAGTTTTGAGGTGAATAATCTGTCAAAGGCCATTCACATTGCCAGAAAGGAGGAGGTGGCCATATCCACCTTGTTCAAACATGCCAAACATCCAACCAAGCCACTCCACTGCCCAACTTTCTCCCAAGAAAATCCTTAAATTCAGTCTTCCAAACCACGCATTGTTCAGATCTACCCCAGACCCTCACAACACCAAACCATACTACCAGCCTTCCAAACCACCCAAACCATAAAACATATGGCTCTTGAGGTGCAACAATTAGAGAGAGCAAGGGCTATGTTTCCGGTGTGATGCCAAGTTCATACCAGGGCACTAGAAAACATGCCTAAAGAGATCCATTACCATGCTTATATCTGACCTCAAACTTGAACAGCTAGAATTGGAACTATAAGTGGAGGGTATAGTGGTAGATGGTGAGAGGGTAGGAGAGCAGCCTGAAATCAATGTACAAGCCTTCGCTAGAAATTCTACATATACCACTATGAGAATTACATGGTAGGTGGACAAAGAACCATCTACCATATTGATAGATACTGGATCCACAGAAAACTTTAAGGACCCAAAATCTGCTACCAGACTGGGGTGCTGTGTAAGCCCTATTCCACCAATCACATTATCAGGGGCTAATGGAGCAATGATATATAACAGTTCAGTTTGCCCTGGATTAATTGGGGGGGGGGGGGTGTCAATCATTCTCTACTAACATGAAAATACTTCCCATTGGAGGTTGTGATTGTGTACTTGGTATGGAATGCTTGAAAACACTGGGGAGTATCACTTTTAATTTTGACCAACACACCATCACTTTCAACACCAAGGTCAAGAGGTATTGTTAAAAGGGAGTCAGGCCACTAGTACTACTATCAAGATGATTTCATGCCATGCCATGACCAAGTTGCTCAACAACAATATAGGTAGTCTCTTTGGGCAGATATATGACATCACTAGTGACCCCAATTCCAATGTTCCTAACCTAGAAGTCCAAGCATTCATCAAAAAATTCTCTGATGTTTTTGAGAAACCTACAAGGTTACCACATTATAGACTACAGGACCATAAAACACAGTTACAGGCTTGTGCCCAAGCTATTAATATCAGGCCATACAAGGTCTCATATGTTCAAAAAGCTGACACTAAGAAAATCATCAGTGAGTTGCTAGCCATTGGAGTCATTCAACCCAATAATTCTCCATTTACCTCATCTGTACTATTGGTTAAGAAAAATGATGGTTAATTGAGAATGTGTGTAGAGTACAGGGAATTGAACAAGATCACCTTGAAAGATAGGTATCTAACTTGCGACACCTTCAACCCTGGTGACATCACCGAGCTGAGTTATCGATCATAATCACCATTAACCCTGTGCAAAATACAGAGCAACTACACCTTCATACATCATTAAACGCTCCAAAATGTGTCCTTACAAAAATTTTCTTACAAACATATATCATACTGCAGCGGAAGACTTTCAAGTCCTTAAACAACATATACATTTACATTGTAATACACGACTGTAGTCGTGTAACTCCTATCAACTTATCTCGCAACTCAATCTTTGTCTTACCATTTCTAGCTTGTCTCACCTCACTCAACTTATCCTCTTTGCTAAACTTTTCTAGCTTGTTTCCTTTCCTTTCCTAGAGGGTTCTCCTTGGTCAACCTTATAGCCTACACAAAACAACATAAGGAATGAGCCCAAATCGCCCAGTAAAGACAACACGTGGAGTATCGTGCACTAGTGATTTGAGAGATTCGGAGGAATAATAATCATCTCAATGATAGTAATGAATCAAGTGTATACAATAAATTTCTGCATCAACATAATTTGTCAAACGATAATTTTTTCTTTCGTTAGACTACGATAATTTTTTCTTTCGTTAGACTAAGCGGCTTCAAGACTCAACGGAACAACATTATTGCCACCTCCTCATAGACAAGACTGACTGACTGATTGACGGACTGACCTGACCGACTATGCAAGTGAACACTAAAAAAGGAAATCAAACAAATAAACATCAACGAAATACAAGTCATTAAATTATTAACATCAAAATAAAATCAAATGCAATGCAACTCAGACACGATAGACTAGACTCGACCAAACATGACAGACTCGACTCACGCGCCATACATCCTCTTTGCCAGTGATCATATTTCACAAGGCATCCTCTTAATTTTTTATGTCCCATTATACGGGATGTTCATCTCAGTCTCAAATAATCAAAAGAGACACTGTCATCAAGAAGAGAAACCACAAAAATGTTTGTCCCTAATCGCGTTACAGCTAAAATAACAAAACTTCATCAACGGGGTAGACCAAGGGAAAATTGTTCCACCTTATGTCCTCAATAGCACAACCCAAACGGGAAATACCGGGTCAAAAGATCGACCGGTGCTTCAAACATAACAACAATGATTCAACATAAGCATCAACAGGGCAGGTTCGGGAGAAATTTAACCACAAGTCCTCAACAATGCTCTTAAATAGGAGAAATAATAGTCATCAATAATTAATGACATCTCATAACCACCACACAACAATCTCTACATAACAGCACCAACAACGACATGGCGAACTCGGGAGAAATTTGCAACAAGCCCTCAACAACGTTCTTAAATAGGAGAAATGTCGATTACCAATAAGTACCGACATTACACCACAACATTGCATCATCTCTACGTAACATCATTAATCAACGACAGGGCGGGCTTGGGAGAAATTTAACCACAAGCCCTCAACAACATTCTCAACCAAGAGAAATATCGGCTATCAATAATTGCCGACATCTCACAATAATCACACAACAACCCCTAGCAATATCATCACCAACGTTAGGTATGCTAATCGAATCGAATCATAGCATACTTGGACAAGAATTATTCTTACTAAACTTTATCAACGGGGCGGACGAAGGGAAATTATTCTACCTTACGTCCTCAACAACATAATCCAAATAAATGAATACTGGTCACAATGACTACCTGTGTCAAATCATAACAACAAGAGTCTAACAAAAACGTCGTCAACATGGCATGCTAATCGAAACAATGAATTAGCATATCAGAACCGTATTGTTCTTACCTGATTGGCCTTTGGCCGAGCAGGTTATCAACTCACAACCTTTGATTACAATGAGCGGGATCACCTAGTCAAATAATACCGTGCTCGTCAGACATCATTTAAACATATACGCACTCTTTATCTACCCCTTAGTTCATAGCGTCGTTCGACAACTAGTTAACCCGATCCGATAACCGGATCTTTAACCTAGCCTTATCGACCCATTAGCGATAACAAACCCCCTCCCCCCCATCATTTTAGGCATGTTAACACTATTCCTCCCTTCCTATTACTCTAGACGCTTAATTACGCGCATGCCTAAAATTTAGCGCCACCATGGCAAATTACCAAAATACCCCTGGTGGTCACTACCACCCCAACACCCCAAATCCGCTTCGAAAAAACTTTTTCGATGTCTTACACCCCTTCCTGGATCAAAAAGTCCTTCGAAAAATTTCGTAGGAAAAATTACCAAAATACCCCTATATGCGTCAAATTACAAAAATGCCCCTGGGGATTCCTAGGGGAAAAAATCTCAAAAACACTTTAAAATGCTATTTTAAGCATGCCGAAGTCATTTTTGAGCTAAAAAGTATTTTATAAAAGTTTCGCCCGAATATCCCGAACAGTGTCTAGACCGAACACTTAAAATTCGGTTCGTAAAAAATAGCTATCGACTTCGGAACAACATGAAATTTTAGGAAATGGAATATCTCAGCATCTTAGGGTCCTCATAAAATTTTCGCGCTAAACTGCGTTAGTTTGCTATTTTAAATTTCACTATGAAGTTTCATAATAACTGTGTCAGTTAACTCCTTTCCTGATCTCGGAAAAATCTAAATTTTTTCCACAGTATAAGTCTCCTAAAAAATCACTAGGGCCTTTTCTTGTACTTTATCTAAATCAGTCCCGAGATATTTTAAAAAATTCGATCAATGGACTAAATTAGCCTAGTTAATTTTAGTGACGATTATAGTCACTATTCACCTAACTTTGAATCAAAACCCACAGTATTCACCACCTGCACTTCTTCTTCTTCTTCCTTACTGCCGAGGCTCTCATCACTGCCTTGGACCTCCCCCCACCTCCCCCTCAATTTCCTTTATTTTCCCCACCCTCATGCACACACAACCTCACCTTCTCCACCATCACCCAACCCCTCTTCCGTTCCATGCACCTCTACCCGTAACACCCCCACAGGAGCAACCCAGCTGCTGCTGCTGTTGTCGTGCCCTTACCCCTCCACTTTCAGTCATTCCCCCACCCCCACTCTACCTAATTACACTCACCTCCCATCGCCCATACTTATGTTGCGTGGTGGGCACAATATAAGTGAAATGTATCTTTGCAGCGGAAATACTTTAGAGTATTATGGTAGAGGAGGAGGATGTGGAGAGGAGAAACACTCTTGGATAATTTTTCTCTTACTCAATCAACACATCTATTTCATAAAACTCACTCACTCACTCTTTCACTACAATACTCTTTCACACTTCACTTTTCCACATATCATAAAATAACTAGGTGATACACCTATTTATACTAAGACATTAAAGACTCTTTTAATATCCTAAACATAACTTCCCAAACCTTTCACTTTTCATCTTCCTAATTAATCCTTCATAGGTTATGAGTAACTTCTCTAACCTTTCACTTTTCAGTTTCTCTTCATTTATTCATGTCTTGATTCTTCCTCATCAATTGTCATAACTTTGTGAATCAAGATTAACTTCCAACACGCCCCCTTAAACTTGATTCTCTCATTCCAAGTCGACTCCGTAACTTCTCAAAAACTTCTCTATTCAGGGGCTTTGTAAGGATATCCGCATCTTGATCTTCGGACTTCACAAACTTGACTTGGACTTGTTTCTTAGCAATGCTCTCACGGATGAAATGATACCGTGTATCGATGTGCTTGCTTTGATCATGAAAGACTGGATTCTTTGCAAGAGCTATGACTGACTTGTTATCGACATAAATCTGTGTCGATTCATCTTGAATAAAACTGAGCTCCTTAAGCAAACTTCTTAGCCATATCGCATGGCAAACAGTTGAAGTTGCAGCCACATATTCAGCTTCACATGTCGATAGAGTCACTATCGATTGCTTCTTTGATGTCCATGTGAGTGCTGCTTTACCAAAATAAAAAATGAATCCAATAGTGCTTTTTCGATCATCCACGTCTCTAGCCCAATCACTGTCACTATATCCCACTAATTTCATATCACCTGATGCAGGATAAAATATGCCAAGATCAATTGTACCTTTAAGGTACCGAAGTATCCTTTTCGCCACTTTGAAATGATAAGTTGTCGGATTCTCCATATATCGACTGATATAACCAACTGCAAATAGGATATCAGGCCTTGTGCACGTCAAGTACCTCAAACTACCAACCAAACTTCTGAACAAGGTCCGATCGATTGGACCTTCTTTGATGTGTCTCGACAACTTATTTTCAACCTCGATGAGGATACTGATTGGGTTGCAATTTTCCATATTGAACCTCTTCAAAACTTCTTTTGCATATGCCTCTTGCGAGATGAAAATCCCATCATCTCTTTGCTTTACCTCGATCCCAAGATAATATGACATCAAGCCGATATCAGTCATTTCAAACTCCTTGGCCATTTTCTTCTTGAAATCATCAAACATCTTCACATTATTGCCAGTAAAAATCAAATCATCGACATATAAACAGACTATCAAGATGTCACCTTTTCCATTCATCTTGACGTAGAGGGCATGCTTATGTGGGCACTTCTTAAAGCCTCTCTCTTGAAAATACTTGTCGATGCGACTGTTCCACACCCTTGGCGCTTGCTTCAACCCATACAGGGCCTTCTTCAACTTTAACACTTTATCTTCATGGCCTCGAACAACATATCCTTCGGGTTGTTCGATATAGACTTCTTCATCAAGAAAACCATTAAGGAAAGCTGACTTCAGATCCATCTGATGGATCTTCCACTTGTTTAAAGCTGCTAGAGATATCAACAGTCGTATCGTTTCCAATCGAGCGACTGGGGTGAAGACTTCATCATAGTCAATTCCAGCCCTTTGCTTGTATCCTTTGACAACAAGCCTAGCTTTGCATCTCTCAACTTCGCCTTTGGAATTTTTCTTCACTTTATAAACCCATTTTACACCAATGGGCTTCTTACCCGATTGAAGAGTCGTCAGCTCCCAAGTATCATTCTTCTCGATGGCACCAATCTCTTCATTCATGGCCTTCCTCCATTTCTCACTTCTTGATGCCTCATCAAAATCGATTGGCTCAGTATCGGCAAAAAGACAGAACATGCTTTGGTTCTGGTTTAAGTCATCATAAATCTCCTCCAGAGATCTCTTGCTTTGTGGTCCTGTTTTGATAGGACTATCGACCGATGATGATGATGGAATCGATTGAGTTGGAGATACAGGACTCGAGGGAGTCACAGGTTCAATCGATTCTTCTTCTACCTCTTTTCTATCAGTATCGATAGGATAGAAAACATACTGCTCCTTGTCTCGATCAGTCCAGTCCCACGAGCTCTTCTCATCAAAAGTCACGTCTCGACTGACTTTCATTTTCTTGTCAACAGGGTTGTATAACTTGTACCTTTTTGACTCTTGACTGTAACCGATGAAGATAAACTTCTCGTTTTTATCATCGAGCTTCTTCCTCTGCTGATCAGGAACATGCACATATGCAATGCTTCCAAATACTTTCAAGTGGGATACACTTGGCTTGTATCCACTCCAAGCTTCTTGCGGTGTTTGATTCCACACACTTCTTGTTGGACTTCGATTCAACAAATAGACCGCACAATCGACTGCTTCAGCCCAAAATTCCTTGGGCGAATTCTTGCTCTTTAACATGCTTCGAGTCATGTTCACTATCGACCGATTCTTTCTTTCCACCACTCCATTCTGTTGAGGTGAATATGGAATAGTAAGTGGTCGACGGATGCCATTCTCTTCACAGAATGCCTTGAACTCCTTAGATATGAATTCTCCACCTCAATCAGATCTCATCGCCTTGATCTGATATCCACTCTGCTTCTCCACAAGAGCTTTAAACCTTTTGAAGGTTGAGAACACCTCTGACTTTTGCTTGAGGAAATAAACCCATGTTTTCCTACTACAGTCATCAATGAACAGTAGAAAGTATCTGTTCTTACAAAGATATGCTAGATCGATTAGACCATATACATCAGTGTGTATCAGCTCCAACGGCGCTTTTGCTCTTGATATCGACTCCTTTGGGAAACTGTGTCGATGTTGCTTGCTGACAAGACAAGCCTCACAGAGTTGGTCTGGTTGATCTATCGATGGTAATCCCTTTACCATATTCTTCGTCGATAGCAATTTCAGACCTCCAAAATTGAGATGTCCAAGCCTCAAATGCCATAACCAAGATTGGTTATCAAAACAGGCCTTCAAACATTTAGGCGCATCATGATGGATATTCATCAAGAACATCCTATTGCTCGACATTGGAACACGAGCGATTAAGCTCCCTCTATCATCTCTCAAATAAAGACATTTGTCTTTCATATGGATGCCGTAGCCTTTCTCCAACAATTGACCCATGCTTAAAATGTTTGCCTTCATCTCCGGAACATAATAAACATTTGAGATGAACTGATGGCCTCCATTCTTCAATTTGATCAGAATTTTGCCTTTGCCTTTGACTGGGATTTTGGACATGTCTCCAAACGTAATATTTCCCGTCATCGATTCATCCATCTCGACAAACATGTGTTTGTAGCCACACATGTGATTGCTGGCGCCGGTATCGAGATACCAAGAATTCTATTTTTCTTCTTTTGATCCATTGTGTGCCAACAGGACCGTGTCATCGCCCACCTTATTTTCTTCTGCATAATGGGCCTTCATATTTTCTTCTTTTGGATCATCTTGACACTCCCAAGAGTAGTGTCCGTATCGATGGCATGTAAAACACTCAACCTCTTTCTTGTTTTGGCGTTGATAATAGCCACCTCTTCCTCAACCTCGTCCTCGTCCTCTCGATGGACACAATTCTGAACCTGATTCATTATTGTTGTACTGCATTTGTACACCACGGCCTCTGCCATGACCTTGTCCGCGGCCTCGTCCGCAGCCGCTACCTCGACCACCTTGATTCTTATTGGTGTCGTCTTTCCTCTCGTTGATATTCATCTTGGCCTGAAGAGCTTGCTCGATAGGCTCTTTGTTCCTTCTTTTGATTTTGTCCTCATGGACTTGCAATTTTCTTGAGAGCTCATCAACCGTCATAGTCTCGGTGTCGTTGGACTCCTCGATAGCGAATTTTGGATCAAGAGATCGAAGGATCTTCTCGACCACTCGACTATCTACCATCTCTTCATCATTTCTTTCAAGTTGGTTCACAACCGATAGAACTCTAGAGATGTAGTCAAATATCGTCTCGGAGTCTTTCATTTGTAAAGACTCAAATTCACCTCGAAGGCTTTGGAGTCGCACCTTTTTCACCTTATCGATGCCTTTAATCACATTTTCCAACGTATCCCATGCTCTCTTCCCGGTGGTGGCCTGCGCAATCTTCTAAAAAATATTGTCATTGACGCCAAGTTGGATGAGTGAAAGAGCCTTTTGATCTTTCACTCGGGCTTCTTTGGTAGCCTTTTTCATGGCTTGGCTAGCACCGGCCAAGTTTTCCGGTTCCACATATTCTTCTTCTACGGCCTCCCAAACATCTTGGCCACCAAGAAAGGTTTTCATTTGGATGCTCCACTTGTTTCCGCCATTAGAACCTCAGCTCTGATGCCACTTTGTTGCGTGGTGGGCACAATATAAGTGAAATGTATCTTTGCAGCGGAAATACTTTAGAGTATTACGGTAGATGAGGAGGATGTGGAGAGGAGAAACACTCTTGGATAATTTTTCTCTTACTCAATCAACACATCTATTTCATAAAACTCACTCACTTACTCTTTCACTACAATACTCTTTCACATTTCACTTTTCCACATATCATAAAATAACTAGGTGATACACCTATTTATACTAAGACATTAAAGACTCTTTTAATATCCTAAACATAACTTCCCAAACCTTTCACTTTTCATCTTCCTAATTAATCCCTCATAGGTTATGAGTAACTTCTCTAACCTTTCACTTTTCAGTTTCTCTTCATTTATTCATGTCTTGATTCTTCCTCATCAATTGTCATAACTTTGTGAATCAAGATTAACTTCCAACAACTTACACCACCACACACGGCAGCGCTGCTGTTGCCATCCCCCTTCCCTCTCTCCCTTCACCACCACAACACAGCTCCATACACGGCAGCGTTGCTGCTGCCTCCTCCCCCCTTCCCTTCTTCTTTCACCATCCTATAACACACACACACACACACACACACACACACACACACACACACACACACACACACACACACACACACACACACACACACACACACACACACACACACACACACACACACACACACACACACACACACACACACACACACACACACAAAGTGCACACACAGTAGCTTGGTGCTGCTGTTCTTTCCCCCTCCACCATTTCACGAACACCCACACACACACGCGCAATAAACCTTAGAAAAATTCAAGAGAGAGAGAGAACGGTTTACCCTTTTTTATTTTGGATTTGATTTTGTTTTTCCTCTTTTCCACTTCTTTCTCTCTTCCTTTTCTTCCTCTTCCCCGGTTTTCCTTCTCTTCTTTCTCCGTTCTATTTCTCTTTCTGCCGACGCCCAGCCTTCTCTCTCTCGTTTTTTTCTTTAAGGCTCAAATAGGGTCTCATGGACAGTTTTCAAAACATTTTAATGACAAAGTCGAAGTTCTATGAAATTCGATAGCAGATCAAAATAAAACATACAAAATCAATTATGATAAACTGGGTTTCGAGTAGAATCCCTTACATTTTAATGACAATTATAAAATCAGAGTTCAATAGAATTCGTAAAGCTGTTATGATAAAGCATTTGAAACCAGAGCGATGAAGTAATGTTCGAATGAAATTCCTTACCTCGATTCAAGCTATGCGCTCACTACTATGCAACCTTGTTCAGATCTTTTGATTTAACCTATACTGCCAAACTATTTATTAGAATAAAATCTAGCCTCGTAAACTATGAATCCAAAGCTAATTTCTTAAACGTTACTCACTCCGACACTCAACTCAAACCAAATCCAAACGGGTCCTACGTACGGCTAACCTACACTCCTTAATGCTTTATAATAACAAAAAAATTCTAATAAAAGACTTTTATATCTTAAAATATTATAAAAAGTTTAAATACGAGTTTTCAGAATTTTTGAATTAAAAATGATTTTCTCAAATACCAGAAAAGTCCAAAGATAGCCATTAATATTTTTAGCTAAAATCAAAGTCCCATAAATTTTACAATAGCTTTACAATATATAAGGATAATACAAAATCTGAAGTCAAAAATTAAAAACCATTGAAACTATTTTTAAATTATCCGTTTATCTAACTAAAATGCGATACGGATAATGGTATCAATTCAACTCTAAAACTCATGAAACTTAAACCGAGTCTTATTTATACTATAAAAACATTACTCTAATTTTTTTCAGATTTTAATAAGAATTTCAAAGACTCCAAACAAATTTTAGAAAAACTGAACTTGCGAAAAATATTAAAAATACCAAATGATATCAGAAAAATATGAAATGTTAGTAGTAGTTCTAATATTATATAAGAACCTTTTTACAAAGTTTCAACATTTTACAACAATCACAAGATACCCCACCGTCACGTTGTACAACAGTGGAAGCACAATGTACAATCTCAAGGCACAAACCCATTAACAGTGTACCCATCTTCTTCTTCCCCTTACTCTCTGGAAAACTCAAACTCACCCCTCACCTAGTCCACTCGCAGTTTCCCCTCCCTCATTTCTTTCCTTACAGACACTCGTTTCACATACACATATACACGTGCATACACTTCCATCTTCTCCCCTTTTCAAAAGCCATTTCACCCACAAACATATGCACGGCTGCCTTGCAGCCTCTCTTTCATCTCATACACCATAAACAAACACAACTCACGCATAAACCACCATGCCAAGCCAAAGATGGGGGGCCAACACCAACTCAAGTGATTAGGGTACTACCATTAACCCAACCTCCTCATTTTTACATAAGCTGCCTAGCCCAACAGGCCAGCATCATCATGCCTCCTTCCTCCTTCATCACACACACACACACACACACACACACACTCGAGCAGCCATGGTTGTTCTCTATCAGCCACCCATTCTTCACGTGTTACTTACTATAATACACACACATACACTGACACACACATGCATATTTTTCACACCTTTCACACCCACACACATACACCATTCCACACAGGCTTTATCACTCATAAACTAATCTCTGCACCATGGTTGTAAGAAGCCCCTCTTCCCTTTTCTCCTTCCATAAAAACACACTAAATACTTATTGTTCATGCAAACCAATTATACACACAGGTTTGCAACACACACTCAGACACACTATATGTATACACACAACACACCTGGTCTACACCACCTTACACGCACACACCATAATGCATAGCCTTCCATGCACAATTCCACATGTGCCTACAAGTGCAGTCACACCCTTGCAAACTACACTACACACAATCCTCACACTGAACACACGCACACGTACACTCATCGCCTGACTGAATTTTACGCCACACACACACATATATATTACACACGCTAATTCACTATAATGCATGAGGGAGAAGGTCAAAGCTTACCAGAATCAAACCCTTTCGCCAGATTCTAACCCAAAATTCTCGTCAGCCCCTCTCTTCTCTTTCTCTTCCTCTATTTTAATTTGGGAAAATTAGGAAAACGTGGGTTTTGTAGTTAATTATTTGGGGTTGATGGGTTTTTTTGGGGAAATTGTGAAAAGAGGGGGCCAAAGTTTAAAATCCCTGAAAGGTGGGGTTGGTTGGAAAAAAATGGGTTTTTTAAAACCTCCATATTTCCCCTTCCCCAAAATACCCCTCCCCACAGTAAACCCACATCGTGCGCTCCGCCCAACCCTTCTCCCCCAATCGGCCAATCCCTTTGTCCCCATTCCCTCCAAAATTCTGCCTACCCCACTCCACCTCCCCCCCAACCCGTAAGTTACCCCACCCCCACCCCACCCCCTACCCTGTTGCGGTCACCCCCACCCCACCCCGACCCCCATATTTCCCTCTAACCGGTACTGTCCCCAATCTGAGAGACACATCTGTCTCCCGCCTCCATGCACGACTGTCTCCTTCCCGCACCCAGCACCGCCACCACAGCACGGTCCTCCATCCCCTTCGCCCAACCCTTCAGCCCCCAACCACCACTACGTGGTGGTTCTTTCCCCGACCCCACTGCCGTAACGGATGCCGTGATAAGAAAATCAAGGATCGTTTCATGCATGTCGCTGTAGAGGCACTGAAGATCGCATTCCGAAGCTCGACGTTGGTGCGCGCCGGTGTAAAGGTACCCCCTGCTTACATTTTGAGTGATCAACAGGTTTCTTCGACGTTTGTTTGTGCGCGCCGTTGTAAAGCCTGACGTTTATCTGTTGTTGCTTTTTATGATCGAGTGGTTTTTGAAAAATTCACGACCTTCCGTACTTTGGCATGCATGCAATTGCTTCAGTTGTAACAACTGAAATATAGGACGTACGTTGTTTTTCTCTATTGGCTCTCTGTCAAGACCCAGAGCGTTGCATGAGTGGTTGTAGTCATGTGCACAGTTTGTTATGATAATCGAACTATATGCATATTTTTTGCCTTAGTTTTGTATGGGTACATCAAACTTTATTGTTTTATGGTACGTGTTATAGATATATTACGCAACATTGATGACTATGGGCTCAAATCTAATCAAAAGCCAAAGTGCAAAATGATATGTAGGAGGTCAGTATATCCGCAGAGTTTCATTCGAACCAAAGGGTTGTGTTCTTAGCATCTTTCACAGAAAGTCCGATCCATGCTCTATCTTTAGATATGGAGGTCACTTGGGGAGCTCCCATAGACAGCAAAAGCTATACTGGGAATTAGTTGCATTAAGTATTTTGTTTATAGTCTTTTCATGCAATTAGATATGAAATAATTGTCAAGTTGAGTTCTTTTGAAAGAGGTATCCCATTCGCTTCTTGAGTAAGACCCACATCAGTGGTTGTAGGTGAAGAAGTTTCATGCTATATAGTTTTCAGAGGACTTGAAACATCATATTAAGAAAAGAAAAAGCATATGAATTCTTAGGAAGTGGGGGCTTCTAATGTAGACATGAAGCAAGAAGTGATATATTCGATAGAATTGATATAAGCATGGAAATCATATCGATTGAATAACACAACATTTCTCAAGTTAAAGTTACGACATGCATTCACAAAGCAATTCTGAACCGGTGGGATAGATCTTCCTACCACGCCTACATGCATAAAAAATGTGATATACAGTGTGCACGCCTTGCGTGCGTGCATGCATGTGCATGTGTGTGTGTGTGTGTGTGTGTGTGTGTGTGTGTGTGTGTGTGTGTGTGTGTGTGTGTGAGTGTGAGTGTGTGTGTGTGTGTGTGTGTGAGAGAGAGATAGCAACACAGATAGCAACACACTATTTCGCTAGCTTTAGCTTTCTATAGAGTACTATGAAGCTAGCTTTAGCTTTCTATTATTTGAAAAACTGTCGTTCACTAACACAGATAACAACACACTATTTCGCAACAATGTCCAAATGCCCTCATTTCCTTCAGTATATACTTTTATTTAGCTTTAGTCTAGAGACCACCTTCTAGTGCCAGCTTTAACACCTTCGGTTAGTGCTTATTTGAACCCTACTCTAATTAATGCCAACTCTAACTAGAGGCCACTCAAATTCATCAGATATCATTTATAGAGTAGCTCAATATACCTATTCCGCCTAAAAGGACATATTTTGATAATCACAACCCAATCAGGCTCTATATATAACCTACAGCACTGTAACGACCGATTCTTTTACGCTAACGGCACAATCAGCTTTGACTGCTTCAAATAGTGTAAAAGGATGCCTCACTCAATTTTTGTAATTGGTTGCTCGGTTCTGCCGCATATTGTTCCCTTATATAAGCTGTCCAAGTAAAATGAATTGCTAGGCTGGAGCTCCGGTGAGTTTGAGTAGCCTCATAGACTAAATGGCGTCTTCTCAATCACATTGCATATTGGATAATGGCAGGTTGTGCTCTCAGCCTTTGTACACGTTTCAAACACGCTGTGCATACTTGTGTTCCATTCGTTTAGAGTCATGCACCCACCGTCGACAATACTGTTGCACAGTCCATTCATTCATTGATTGTATAATGCAAGAAATAAGATGTTTTCATGGATGGTAACAAAACTTTTTAAATAATTCGTCATTTGTTATTTAAATTTGTAAGTTGCACAGTCCATTCATACGACATTCGTCACTTACGGTGGTGCGATGAGAATAATAGTGCATATCCGATTTAGGGAAGTTGTTATTAATGTTCAAATGTCGTTTGCATAGCAACGAGGTTTCCAACATGTTGTCCCTGCCTTATGTTTCAGGTTGTTGATGCGTGATCGGAGGTCGTCAATGCCGACCGTTCAGGCTCTGAGGAGCGTTACACATTTGCCTCCGATTTTGCGGTGATTTACATTGTTTCAACTTGAGTATTGCTCATATCTTTGGTCTAATTGTTTTGAAACTGAGCCATGTATACCTACATAAACTGCAGTCCTCGATTATCAAATTCATGGATGACCTTAGGTGTGACGATGAGATCTTGAACTTCTTATCCCGCTTCTTTAAACATGCTAACCCGCTGATTAAATTGGAGGACGTCCAGTTGGTATACTCTTCGGTCATTGACTTCTTCCATATCAGTATTCTATCTGTAAATTGGCTTTGTGCACTTGCAAGGTTCAAATGCATACATGTTTAGATGGAACTAACTGTTAAAAACCAAGATATTTAGTTTAGTTGACATTGCCTTTATATCAACCATTTTAGGTGTATTGTTCATTACACACCTTAGGTGCTGAATTTTTCTTCCCTTTTCAGTTCTCCGTGCCAATTTGCTGGGAGTATCATTCGTTTATGCTCTGCATTAACATCAACAGGGGGTGCATCGATTACCTTGACTCTGGTCGACGCAGTGTTTTGGCTGAGATTGAGGTTTTCCACAGGCACCTGGTATATACTCAGCCATGGCATTTCTTACAACTGTCGAAATGATATAATATAAAGTAGAGCCATCATAATATGTTTAACCTTTGCTTTGGTTAGGCCCGCGTCCAGTCTTGTATGTTGAGGTATAAAGCTGGTAGAGACATTGACTTTCAGCCTTACGCTTTTCAGAGTCATCCGTGTCCAAAACAAACAAACGAGTACGATCTTCTCTTATTGTAACCATATCTCTTCTCAACCCCATTCCTAACTTTATCCTCTTAATGACATTACTGAAAAACGTGTGTTATGAACTATTTCAGTGATGATTACGGAGTGTATACATTAAAGTTCATGGAGCATTGGTGGGGCAAGTTCAGTGTAGCGATCTTCCCGGTAAGGGTGTAAACCTTGTTTGCATTTAAGTTTTTGCAATGTTTTAGTATACACGATTGCACGTAAATTCATTAGTAGCTTCATGCTCCTCTAACATAATGCTTATGTTGTTAGTCCGAGGTTAAGCACTACAGAGTCCAGATTGCTGCCAGGTTGATTCTCCATCCATTGAATGACATTCAACTCCCGGTGGTGCACGCGGCAACAACTGGTGCTAACACTCATCTACCAACCACTCATGAGGCATGTAGCTTAGCCTTCAAGGCAGATTTTCTAGGCTATGCCTTTTCATCCTCCCATGATCCGGGGTACGAGCCAATTCGTAATATTAAATTAAGTTATTCTCCTCTTAAGACATTGACCACCTATCCTCTGTGCTTTTAATCCTATTGTCCTAACTCACAATATTTCCACACAGAATATTCACACTGTTCATCTTGCACATAGTAAATAACACATTCCCTTTTTCCATGAATTCAATTTTAAAGGCTTCCTTTCATCGGTTTTCCATGTATATGTTTGTGCCTTTTGTAGGGAGGTCCTGATAAGTATGTACGACTATCACTTAACAAGGTTTGATATCTCGACCATGGAAGGCAATAACTGGGTTGGCGCAGCCGTGAGTACTATTTAAAATGAAATGACAATTTGACGAGGTGGGTTTATTTGCCCGGTGTTATACTTTATGGCTACCAATGTAGGTTGTCGACACGGTTATCAGGGTGATAAATGCCGAGAGCAATGGCCCGCTAGAGCAATACATCTTTCCCACTTTCTTTGCGGTACGCACCTCTACATTTGGCGTTCTTTCATTCTCACCAGTTTCATAGAAGTACTGGACTATGACCTGAATAGTTGTTGTGTGAGTAGAATACGTTTTGTATTAACATGATGCTATGCACATTGTAGCATAACGTTATATCTTACCTCTCAACATCTCGGACGGATGACGAAATTTGGAAAAAATTTCAGAACTATTATATGTCGAACCGGATTAAGAGGAACCTCAACTCCTGCCAGATGGTAATATGCCCAATTTCTTAGAACCTCTCATGTTTAAATGATCTTGGGAAAGACTTAGGAGGCTCATTTTCTGTGCACGCTCATGATATATTCACATGGATTTAACTGTTCTTCATATGGATGTTTCAGCTCATAACGCCTATGTTGTGGAAAAGTAATCACTGGGTGGCATTTTCCTTCAATCTCCTCACGTGTGGCATGGAGTACTTGGATCCATCAAGTACAACTCTCCTTCCCGGAATGAGACATGCCGTTAACCTAATGGTAACCCTCCTTGGTTTGCTGCTGGTGCCATTTGCACACTGATCCGTTCCCTCATCAATAGCTAACAATTGTTATTTTGATGCTCGAACATGCAGGGTAGGGTAATAGCCCTTATCGTGGCAGATGTAAGCAGAAGGACCTATTTCACGTCTGCATCTTTTGCTTTTGTCCCTACCAGTATTCCACGGGATACCACTGCGTAAGAGTTATTTACTTAGTCTGGCCCATATATGTTTTTGTAATTTTCGTAGAAGGTCCTTTATTGCCAGTGAATAAACCCAAAAATCAACATACATCCATATCAGTTTACAACTACGCTTATGCAAATAAAGCCTATCGTGTATCATGGGCCTCGTATGTGCACCACTGCTATAGGTAATTCCCAGTGATCATCATCTATTATATTCCAAGTGCACTTTCATCTCTGGTCCTTTTTTTTATTTTTGACACCAGCCATAATATGAAGCCACATTTTGGGCTATGCCCAGGAAACTGTATTATCTTCCTCCGTGCCACAACGGGTCAGTGAACCCAGTCAACAGTTAGGGTAAAAAATCCCCGACATTAGCTCTGCGATGCGGCAAGGCTGAAGTTTTCATCCTCATTGCCATCACTCGTAGGAACTTCTGATGCCTAATCTCCAGTGTTAATGATGTCAACGGTATAGGCATCAGAAGTTCCTACGAGCGATGGCAATCCGGATGAAAACGTCAGCCTTGCAGTTGTATTCAATGTACCATGTGTAAGAGTCTTTGACACCTTCAAGGTCAAGACACCGGCATCATCATATACCGGCCTTGTTCCATATTGAGTAACCACCAGGACCATTAGAGTGCCAACTTCCTGGCCGAAACCATAACCTTTTTTTTCCCTACAAATCAGAGCCTTTGTGTTTCTAATTGAGCGGTTGTATTTTACCTCTGGTCTGCCTGAGTTGGGAATGAGGTCCAACGTTCTTTTACAGTGTGGGGTAGATAGTATATTTCTTGGCGGCGAGGTCCAAAATGTTAGTATCCACGGAAGCTGGATTTCCATTCCTGGATGTTTCTTAAGCCAAGCCCC
Source organism: Escallonia rubra (assembly GCA_033065855.1). Lineage (NCBI taxonomy): Eukaryota > Viridiplantae > Streptophyta > Magnoliopsida > Escalloniales > Escalloniaceae > Escallonia > Escallonia rubra. The sequence goes on from JAVXUO010000833.1 coordinate 89,681, forward strand.
TCTTCTTTTTTTGCCACACACACATCCTTCCAACCTACTTCATGTAAGGCTGATGTCACTTCCATGCCAGCATCTAGTGTGCGTTATTATACGGTACGATTTACGAACTTTGCCAAGTTTGGCTTGGATACAACATGTCATCTAAAATTGCACCCGTACGTCATACAATCTGCAATGGAGTAGAACTGTCATGTGGAAAGTTTTTTCGCATATAAGCATTTTAATAGCATTGGGTTCAGTTGACACCGTGTATCTATGTCATTACTAATAACGTCACGTCTTTAACCCGTTTTTTCTGTAGGTGTCACTGTGGTATGTACTTGATAAAACATTTGGAGCATTTGTATGGTAAAATGGATTTCGTTATGGATCCGGTGAGTATAATTCCAGCGGGTATATACCCGGCAAGTACAATTGTATAGTCAAATTTAGCCTAACACCCGGCACACTTTTTAATTCTTTATTGTGATTGTGTTTCAGGGTGCGGTTGAGATGCTTCGTAGGGAGACAGTCGTCGGCTTATTACTCCATGAGCGTAACACTAAGAGGTCGTGACTTCTCACCCAAACCGAGCAGATCAGCAAACCCTAAAGGCAGGTTAGTTGATAAAGGGGTGTACATGGTGTACATTGTCTTTTCAGACTCATTGTTGTAATGTTGGTGATATAATATGCTAGGTTGCATTTGCAAAACCTTGTGTCATTCTTCTGCATCATTTTGTGTAGCGCAAACGGATATAACGGTTTATGTTGGAGATGGTGGATCGGTTTGGCTATCCGTTTTGATCGGCCACGACAATGCTTAAGGTTTTCTTCTTTTTCACCCAATGAAATTCCTCCATACGTTAGTCGCACAGCCCTGAAGTATGTAATTTGTTGTCAGGTGAAAATTGGTTAGGACATATTGGAAATGCTGAGCAGAGGCAAAGTATAGCTTCTATTTGCTGGGGGAGAATCTTTGCCATACAACTCTATTATTGCTCCCTCCTCTTCCTCCCTATCTAGATATCTACGTGGTGAGTTGGAAATAAGGTCCATATGGCTTTTTGTACAATTTTGGTTTGTTGTTCCGCTCGAAGAGCGTGACTTGTACTCAGGATGGTGTGGTTGTCAGTCTGATGGAACGCCGGTTTGGTTGAGATTTTGCCCATAGAGCTTTCTTTTAATTAGTGGATTGGTTGTCAGTCCATGAGAATTGAGAGTTATATATATGCAGAGTGGCTGGTATTGTCTACCAGTGTAGGGTGGATATATTGCATAACTTGACCTTAACTGTCGCCTTCTATGTGTCTGCTAAAATTTCTCATCACCATACTTAGCGCCTGATGTTTAATTTGGAATGCTCATTGGGCATGTGTTGAGGTGTTATGGCATGTGTTGAAGCGCTATAGGTTCTCCATGTTGACTTGGTGATTTTGATGATTTCAAACTTATCTTATCTAACATTAATCTGACAATATTATTAAGAAATACATTTCAGGTTTTATCTTAATCAAACAGAGTCACGACCTTGACATGGATGACAAAGACTTTGGACTTGATTGGACTCGGGATTTAAAGACTTGGACTACAATGAAGATGCAAGTTTTGAAGTCTATTTTTTCTTTCTTCTTGTTAGCTTTTCTAAGTCCTTCTTAAAAAGATCTAACAGAAATTCTAGTAAAGAACTAAATCATGATTGTTTTGTCAAAGCAGCGATTTCAGTCGAAGCAGTGACTTTCAGTCGAAGCAGTGACTTTCAGTCGAAGCAGTGACTTTCAGTCGAAGCAGTGACTTTCAGTCGAAGCAGTGACTTTCAGTCGAAGCAGTGACTTTCAGTCGAAGCTAAGACTTTCATTCGAAGCTGTGACTTTCATTCGAAGCTGTGACTCTCAGTCGAAGCCAAGACTTTCAGTCGAAGCCAAGACTTTCAGTCGAAGTCAAGACTTTCAGTCCAAGCCAAATGTTTTAGTCAAAGCTAAGACTTTTAGTCGAAGCCAAGACTTTTAGTCGAAGCCAAAATGTTTTAGTCGAATCCTTCTTGTTTGGCTTTTACTTTCCTAACGGTTCACTATTTCTTTCTTGTATAAATAGGGAGTCCGTTAGAGCATTTATTACCTTTTCTCTCGCGCGAATTTTTTACTCCTAAAAACTCTCTCATCTCAATCTCTTATTCTTATCTATTGTCTTTTGAGTGAGTTTACCTTTGAGAAAGTTCTTTGTAAGCTTCTTGGTTTGGTTCTTGAAAGGATATAGATCTTCCCACCTAAGAAGGCTTAGTCTTAATCTTTCATTGTAATATCTGCTCAAGAAGGAGCCTGTTTATTGTATTCAAATTGTAACTCTCTTTTCGTTTGTAATAGGTTGGAAACTTTGGAAGGGTTTCGGAAATTGTACTGCGGTTTGAGCTAGCACCCGAAGCTAGTTGGTTTAGTGAAAGGCTCGAGTAGGTCTCCCTTGTGTGGAGTGCTCGAGGACTAGACGTAAGCTGGTGGGGCCAAACCAGTATAAATCTCTGTGTTAAACTTGTCACTGCTATATATGTCATTACGTTGTAATCTCAATTTTAAAATTCATACTCAAGGTTGTAAAACACCTATTCAACCCCCCCCTAGGTGTATTTAGGGACATACAAGTGGTATCAGAGCCGTGTGCTCTGGTATTCTTTTGTGACTTAATCTTCAAAAGCTAAAGACCGCGTTATGGAAGAAGGATCAGCAACCACCAGGCCACCCTTGTTGAAGAATGACAACTACAGCTACTGGAAAAATCACATGAGGAATTTTCTAAGGCAGGATACACACGTATGGTATGTTGTTGAAAATGGTCCTATAATTCCTATGAGGGATGGACCGGATGGAACCAAGATTCCAAAAGAAGTCTTAAAAAGGATGATCATGAGGCACAACTTTTCTCCATGGATGATAAAGCTAAGAACATTATCAGCTGTGGCCTTGACATAAATGAGTACAATCGAGTCTCAGCATGTGAGACAGCTAGAGAAATGTGGAGATTGTTGGAGGTTACTCATGAGGGAACAAATCAAGTAAAAGAGACCAAGATCAACATGTTGGTCCAGCAGTATGAGGCCTTCAAGATGAAGGAGCACGAGTCCATAAATGAGATGTACTCCAGATTCACACTCATTATCAATGGGCTGAAGCTTTTGGGTAAAATCTACCCAGAAAAGGAAGTGGTCCGAAAAGTTCTCAGATCTCTCCCAAAGAGATGGGAAGCAAAACTCACAGCCATTCAAGAGGCGAAGGACTTGAATGTGCTGAAGCTTGAAGAATTGGTGGGTTCTTTAATGACTCATGAAATTACAATGAAAATTCATGACGAAGAAGAAACCACCCCCAAGAAGAAGAACTTAGCTCTTAAAGCTGAGACTTCTCATGAACCAACAGAGAGCAGCGACGATTCTGATCCTGAAATGGCTCTCATCACTCGGAAGTTTAAGAAATTTCTCGTAAGCAAGAGGGATGGGATGTTCAGGAGAAATTCAACAAACCAATCACATCAAAGAAATAAGAATGATTGGAATGTAAAGGAAAATCCTGACGCCTGCTACGAATGTGGCAGAACTGGGCACATAAAAAAATACTGCCCACAACTCAGGAACAAGACCGCAAGCAGCAACGGTCGAGACTTCAAGGAAAAGAAGTTCAAATCCAGAAAAGCACTGCTGACTTGGGATGACTCTGATGAAAGCGATAAGGAAGGTAGTGAGGATGAGGACGTAGCTCAACTTTGCTTCATGGCCAACGATGATGATCCCAAGGTAACCCCTGGAAAACATTTTAACGAACTTAAGTCAGCTTTTCTCGAACTCAGTAAAAACTATGAAAAATTAAAAACTAAAAATGCTAATCTAAAAAATAAGGCTCTTTCTTTGATAAGTACTGTTGAAGAGTTGGAAGGTGAAAAGGAAGAGTTGCAAGAAAAGGTTGAACTTTATATTTCTGAAAATGTCTCTTTAGAAAATAATCTAAATGTTTCTAAAAAGGAAAATTCTCTTTTGTCTTCTGAAATCCAATCTCTCAGAGGAGTTAAAGTTCCAGTTGAAAACGAATATTTAAAATCTCAACTGGAGGATATTTCTACACAAAAAATGAATTTAGAAAAGGAGATTGAAAATCTGAATCTTACTCTTTCAAAATTTATCCAAGGAAGAGAGAATTTGGATATTCTTTTGGGAAGATAAAGATGTGTCTTTGAGAAAAGTAGAATCGGATACGATCCTTCAAAGAAGCAAAAGGATTATAAAAATTTCTTTAACAAAAATTTAGATTCCTGCTCACCGTTCACACTCTGTACAGTATGTAACAAGAAAGGAAATTTAGTTAAAAAATTTCCTCTTAATCTTATTAGAAATCAGTCATTCTCTTCTATTACGAAGAATAAAATGAAACATGTTTGGGTGCCAAAATCTTGTTTATCTAATCTTCCAGGACCCAAGAAAGTGTGGGTACCTAAAGGAACGAAACCAGAATCTGTTGTAGGTATGCTTGAAAGCAAGGGTAGATTGCAACAAATGAATTCTTGACAGTGGATGTTCAAGACATATGACATGTGATCGTTCTCTTTTCTCTCATATCACCCCGAGAAATGGCGGGCTTGTTACCTTTGGAGACAACTCAAATGGGAAGATCATCGGTAAAGGTAAAATTGGCACCGGTTCCATCTCTATCGATAACGTATCCTTGGTTGACGGTTTAAAGTTCAATTTGATAAGTATCAGTCAACAAATTGATAGTGGACACAAAATTCAGTTTGAAGGCGATCAATGTCTTATTAGTCATGCCTCAGATGAAAGTACCCTGGTTGGTAAGAGAGATGGTAATATCTATACTCTATCTTTTGATGCATCTGAATCTTCTCGTGAAGTGTGTCTTTCTGTTCAGCACAATGATATTTGGTTGTGGCATCGTAGATTAGGTCATGTTCACATGGATCTAATCAAGAAACTTCTCTCGAAAGACCTTGTCAGAGGCTTACCTAATTTAAGGTTTATCAAGGATAAAGTCTGCTATGCCTGTCGATATGGTAAACAGTCAAAAACTTCTTTTCAAGCCAAAAATGTTGTTTCCACCTCTCGTCCTCTTCAACTCCTTCATTTAGATCTATTTGGTCTTACGAGAAATGCCAGCCTAGGTGGAAAATTTTATGCTTTTGTCATTGTTGACGATTTCTCTAGATACACCTGGGTTCTTTTTCTAACTCATAAGGATGAAGCGTTTGAAATTTTTTTCAGTCTTGTTAAGCAGCTTCAAAATGAGAAGGAGTTGAAGCTTGTAAAAATTCGAAGTGATCATGGCGGTGAATTTGAAAAAAGATTTTATCCCTTTTTGTATTCAAAATGGCATTTCACATGAGTTTTCTGCACCTCGGACACCCCAACAAAATGGAGTTATAGAGAGAAAGAATCGTACTCTTCAAGAAATGGCCAGAACCATGCTACATGAAAACTCTCTGCCAAAATATTTTTGGGCCGAAGCCGTCAGCACTTCTTGTTACGTGTTGAACAGAGTACTCATCAGACCTATTCTTGATAAAACTCCTTACGAACTGTTCTCAAATCAAAAACCAAAAATCAATTATCTCAAGGTTTTCGGTTGCAAATACTTTATTTGAACAATCGTGAGAATCTGGGGAAGTTCGATGCGAAATCTGACAAGGGAATATTTCTTGGTTATTCATTAAAAAGTAGAGCATATAGAATTTATAACCGTAGGTCTATGACTGTTGAAGAATCTATGCATGTAGTATTTGAAGAATCTAATATTGAAAAACCAAGTAAGAATGCAGGTGATGACGGTGAAGAACTCTCTATGGACTTGAACAACAAAGTTAACGTCTCCTCAATTAAGGATGAGTGTTCTACGTCTTCTCACAACAATAATGATGAGACTCCGCCACTTCCAAAAAGTTGGAGATGCTCTTCATGTCATCCATTAGAACAAGTCATAGGTAACGTGGAACGCGGAGTTACAACTGGGTCTACGGTAAATCTTTTTTGTGCCGATTTTGCCTTCATTTCTCAAATTGAGACTAAAAACATTTCGGAGGCTCTAAATGATTCTGAGTGGATTCTTGCCATGCAAGATTAATTAAATCAATTCGAGAGAAGCGATGTTTGGTCACCAGTTCCGGCTCCTGTTCAACAAAAGGTCATTGGAACAAAGTGGGTTTTTCGAAACAAACTTGATGAAAATGGCCATATTGTTCGTAACAAAGCCAGACTAGTTGCTCAAGGATACAATCAAGTCGAAGGGGTTGATTTTGATAAAGCCTTTGCCCCAGTCACTTGACTTGAAGCTATCCGAAATCTTTTGGCATTTTCATGTCATTTAAACTTCAAACTTTTTCAAATGGACGTGAAAAGTGCTTTCTTGAATGGGGTAATACAGGAGGAAGTTTTTGTTAAACAACCTCCTGGTTTTGAAATGAAAAATACCCCAATCATGTTTTTAAGCTAAAAAAGGCTTTGTACGGTCTTAAACAAGCTCCTCGAGCTTGGTACGATCGTCTTAGCAGCTTCCTCATTGATTCTCTCGTGGCAAAGTCGATACTACTCTCTTTACGAAAATTTGCAATTCTCATATTTTAATAGTTCAAATATATGTTGATGACATTATTTTTGGTGCCACTAACAATGACCTATGTCAAGAGTTTGCTGAGAATATGCGCATGGAATTTGAGATGAGCATGATGGGTGAACTTACCTTTTTCCATGGACTTCAAATCAAGCAGTCAAAAGAAGGAATTTTTATAAATCAGTCTAAGTACACACGGGAACTTTTGAAAAGGTTTGGCTTGGATAATGCTAAACCTAGAGGTACCCCTATTTCTCTCAGCGTTAATCTTGTCAAAGATGAAAATGGTAAAAATGTAGATAATAAACTTTTTCGTGGTATGATTGGTAGTTTACTCTATCTTACTGCCTCTCGATCTGACATCATGTTTAGTGTTTGCATTTGTGCCCGTTTTCAAGCCTGTCCCAAAGAATCTCATTTATCTACAGTTAAACGTATTTTCAAATATCTCTCTGGCACTTTAAACTTAGGTCTTTGGTATCCTCGTAGTTCCTCACTAGATCTGGTAGGTTTTTCTGATTCTGATTATGCGGGATGTCTTGTTGATCGAAAAAGTACTAGTGGCACGTGCCAGTTTCTCGGCGATGCTTTAGTATCATGGCACAGTAAGAAACAAACATATGTGACTCTATCCACAGCTGAAGCGGAATATGTTGCAGCTGGAAGCTGTTGTGCCCAAGTATTGTGGATGCGTCAAACTTTACGTGATTTTGGTGTCTCTATAGACCATATTCCTATTATGTGCGATAGTAGCAGTGCTATAGATATTAGTAAAAATCCTGTCCAACACTCGCGCACTAAGCACATCGATATTCGTCATCACTTTCTCTGAGATAATGTTCAAAAGGGTTTAATAGATCTCAAGAAAGTTGGCTCTGAAGATCAGCTCGCAGATATCTTTACAAAACTCTTAGCTGAATCCTCTTTCTGTTCTCTTCGTCGTCGTTTAGGAATGTGTGATCTTAGCTGATTTTTGCTCTTTCAGTCGACTGAAAGTCCTCCTTCAGTCGACTGAAAGTCCACTTTCAGTCGACTGAAACTTCATTGCCTATATATATATCACCCTTTTCACTTTCACTTTTTAATGTTCCTCTTTTTCACTGTTTGTCTTTCGTTTTCACTGTCGTTTCTCTTCTTCTCTCTTTTGTGCACCTGTCACTCCAAGTACCCACATAGCCTCCAACCCACGTCCTCAAAGTCGTCGTCGTCTTGTCATTCAATCTGACGACAAATCCGATGGGGCTCTGCTCTCTACTGATGCTCCACATGCCGCTGTTGCTGCTTTACCACCGCCGACCACCCGCCGTCGCACTCGTCAAACATCCACCGCTGCTCCGCGCCCATCGTCCTCTGCAATTGTCCTTCCGCCATCTGCTGCTCCGTCCGCTTCAGGTACTGTAGTTCCTACCCCTCCTTCTCCTCCTCATCCTCCTCCACCTGCTGCCTCTTCTTCATCTGCTCCTCCACCAACTTGCCCACCCCCTACCTGCCCATATACTTCCCCTACCGATATACTTCATATTCCCCATTTCTTTCCGACTGCCGACGACCAAATCACATATTATACAAAAAATTTCAATCGGGAAGTCATCCCCGGTCGTCCAAGTGATGTCAATCTCATGACTCAACTTGGTGTTACCGTCCTGTTTAAGCGAATGGGTTGTCTATCCATTCTCTCTCCACCCTCCACTTATTATCCTGCTCTTGTACGAATGTTCTACTCCGACTTGCATTTTAATGCTCAACCACCTACTTTTTTGACCACTTATGTGAATGGGGTCCACATCCGTCTTGATGCCACCACCTTGGCCCACATTTTCGATTTTATAAATCAATCCTCTACCCTTGTTTTCACCGCCAACACGTGGTGTACCACCAGTTCTTTTACTCCACTCCAACAAACCCAAACTCTCTTAGGGGACCCGTCTGTTTCTCAACCCCGTGAACCCAATTTGGGTGACATGTCTCCTCTTCATCGCGTTCTCCACCTTATTCTTTGTTACAATCTCTCGGCCCGTTCCGGCTCCTATGCTACCTTTTCATACTTAGACATCATTCTTCTCACCTATTTCATTTGGGGTTCTCCATTAAACATTGCAGGCATTATCATGCTCATCATGAATGCCCGAAAAAAACAAATCCTCCACTAACCTTCCTTTCGGCCTTCTGTTAACTCGTGTCTTTGAACATTTTCATGTTCCTCTGCCTACCTCTAACTCGGAACGTATCCCTCTTCCGGGCCATCATGTTCTCGATGAAACTTTTCTTCGTCGTGCCGGTTTCGCCATTCGCTCTGATCTCACCTCCAACACTGTCCTTCTTGAGCGCACCAATGTTACCGATACTTCCCACACCCAGTCTGTTCCAGCCTCCACTCCTGCTTTTGTCTCTGCTTCCACTCCCGTTCCCTCTTCTGCTCCTGCAATTTCCTCAGCACCCCTTCCGCTCCCTTCCCATCTTTTTCCCCACCTCCACTTCCTTCTACTCAGTTCATACCCCCTGCTCCTACTGACCCTTCCACCTCGGTTCCTCTTCCCACCCCTCCTCACCCTGCTGATCCCTTCTTCACTAGTTCGCTTAACGACTTCTCCAATTTCAATTTTGATGACTTCTTCTCTTGTGACCACCCCGACCTCTCTAACACTCTTTCTCGTCTCTCTACCTCGATTCAGCTCATCCTTGAATCACAAACCACCCTTGCTGCTTCCATGACCGCTAACCACACTGTTCTTCTTCATGAGCTTGCTGCTCTTTAGCAGTCGATTCAACATTCTTCCGCCCAGCTTCTCTCAAACCAAATTGATTTTCACAACCTCCTCAATGACCTTACCGCTAACCTTTCCTCTCTCCCTCTCAATCACACCCCCCTTCTGGAAAGTCTGACTCGGATGCAACAGGACCTTCACCGCCAACAAGAGGCTGCCCTTCAGGCTCATCGTCGCCAGGCTTATCTCACCACGAGCATTCTGACCGAACAAAACCGCTATCTGGCCCATCAGATCTTTGATCAGGCTAATGGTTTTCGGGCGACTCGTCCCGATATCTTTCCCTCTCGACATACTGGCAACGAAGGGGAAGAATGGTTCTTCAACCCGCATCTTCCTTATAACCCTCCGCCGCCGCGCTCTCCTCGTGCCGTTGAAGTCGTTGAAGTTCCCACAACTGCTCCGCTGCCTGCTGCTCCCTCCTCTTCTGTGCAAGGTGCTCGTCGCTCTGCTCCGCTGCCTGCTGACCCCTCATCCTCTGCCCAGGCTGCTCGCCACCGCTGACCTTAGATTTTGATTTATGCATTTTTTTATTTATTTTTTTTGCGCTGGCTGCCCCTCTTTTTGCTTTGACAAAGGGGGAAAACATGTGTGAATGTTAACTGATTAAGGGGGAGTATGTCTTTATAAATGTTAGAACTAATATTGTCATCATAAAAAAGGGGGAGATTTGTTGACTTGGTGATTTTGATGATTTCAAACTTATCTTATCTAACATTAATCTGACAATATTATTAAGAAATACATTTCAGGTTTTATCTTAATCAAACAGAGTCACGACCTTGACATGGATGACAAAGACTTTGGACTTGATTGGACTCGGGATTTAAAGACTTGGACTACAATGAAGATGCAAGTTTTGAAGTCTATTTTTTCTTTCTTCTTGTTAGCTTTTCTAAGTCCTTCTTAAAAAGATCTAACAGAAATTCTAGTAAAGAACTAAATCATGATTGTTTTGTCAAAGCAGCGATTTCAGTCGAAGCAGTGACTTTCAGTCGAAGCTAGGACTTTCAGTCGAAGCAGTGACTTTCAGTCGAAACAAAGACTTTCAGTCGAAGCCAAGACTTTCAGTCGAAGCCAAGACTTTCAGTCGAAGTCAAGACTTTCAGTCGAAGCCAAATGTTTTAGTCAAAGCTAAGACTTTTAGTCGAAGCCAAGACTTTTAGTCGAAGCCAAAATGTTTTAGTCGAATCCTTCTTGTTTGGCTTTTACTTTCCTAACGGTTCACTATTTCTTTCTTGTATAAATAGGGAGTCCGTTAGAGCATTTATTACCTTTTCTCTCGCGCGAATTTTTTACTCCTAAAAACTCTCTCATCTCAATCTCTTATTCTTATCTATTGTCTTTTGAGTGAGTTTACCTTTGAGAAAGTTCTTTGTAAGATTCTTGGTTTGGTTCTTGAAAGGATATAGATTTTCCAACCTAAGAAGGCTTAGTCTTAATCTTTCATTGTAATATCTGCTCAAGAAGGAGCCTGTTTATTGTATTCAAATTGTAAATCTCTTTTCATTTGTAATCTATTGGAAACTTTGGAAGGGTTTCGGAAATTGTACTGCGGTTTGAGCTAGCACCCGAAGCTAGTTGGTTTAGTGAAAGGCTCGAGTAGGTCTCCCTTGTGTGGAGTGCTCGAGGACTGGACGTAGGCTGGTGGGGCCGAACCAGTATAAATCTCTGTGTTAAACTTGTTACTGCTATATCTGTCTTTACGTTGTAATCTCAATTTTTAAATTCATACTCAAGGTTGTAAAACACCTATTCACCCCCCTCTAGGTGTATTTAGGGACCTACACTCCACACCCCCCCTTACTTGGGGGCAGGGAAAGTAGCTTTACTACCCTGCTGGGGTAAAATGGACTGGTATTTCTTCGAATCTGGCATATTATCTATTTCGCTATCTACTTAGAGAGGACTACATAAAGTTACTAGCTCTTGAATGAACTTATAAATGTGTATCTGTATGTTTATGTATAGTGTGCACGCATTTGTCTTATAGGTTATATGCGTGTTTGTGTGTGCACTTGTTTTGTTTGTTGACTTCATGATTTACCATTCTCCGTTGAAATGATTTAGGAACTTGTTTGTGAGTGTGTGCACAATGTGTAGGAAGCAGATGCGCATGTTAGGAAGTAATGAGGGTAATGAATGCACGTATGCAAATTGTTATATGAAAAGGCAGGCAATTATCTCGTAATTAACTTGCACACCTGATGTGCAGTGCTGGAGTTTGCACCGCATGTTGCTTGTTTTTCCATGATGGCCATGAGGTATACTCCTTCCTTAATGACTCTATTCCAACTGTATTTGATATCTGAGCTTGGACAGTGAGAAAATCAACTTCAGACCTTATGTTAACCATGCCTAGATCCGTCCCTTTAAGGCCACTGTGTCTCTGTTTTCCTGCTGAATGAACTTATTTAGAGAAGAAATGCCCTGTTATTCTATGGAAGGGTAATTGCAGCATCAGAAATGTCCATTTCTGACATTTCTGATGCTGAAGAGTCTGTGATTACAATGTGTTGGGTCGGCAAACTCTAAATAATAAGTCGAGGGAATCAAGTTAACGACAGAAAAATAAACTGGGAAGATATTAACAAAATTAAGGTCGTGGTACTTTTCTTAGCATTCTGAAAAGGACAGTACATGGATTGAGCCAGGGAATTCTATTCAGTAAACCGAATATAATTGGGTCCTATTCCTATATCAATTTTATATATAGCTTAAACATATCTACATCTATTCAAGGCACAAGTGGGTTGGTGAACAATGAATGGCCGAGTGAAGAAGTCCTCTTTAGGAGTATTACTCTGTTGTTTGAAGTTTTGGAAATGCTGAGCAGAGGCAAAGTATATCTTCCATTTGCTGGGGGAGAATATTTCTTACTTTATGGTCACAGTTAGCTTATGAGATGTTGGTAGCTATTTATTATATTGTTTCAATACGGTCACTATCTTTTGCTTCTCTGCCCATGTGTCACAAATTGTTTCCCGTGTAATAATAACTCGTGTTTTGTGTTGCATGGACAAGCAGATATGCATTTTCATAACAGCGTTGAGATTGGAAGATGTTGCACCTGTCGCGTGACCTGTCAGAGCTTATGAGAATGCATAGCTAGGCAAATATACATACATATATATATATATATATATATATGGGTTAATTACACTTATGTCCCTGAGATTTGGGTGAAATTACAGTCAAGGACACTAACTTTTAAAAGGTAACAAATCGTGTCCACAAACGTTAAAAAGGTAACACTTATGTCCATCCGTTAGGTATCCGTCCAAAAATTGTATTTTTTGTGATGTCATCAATGCGTATTTTCAAAATATGGCAATCCTACCCCTGTTACCTCTCTTCTCTCCTTTTCTCTTTCACGAGCTTGGTCTCTCTTCCCCTTATCTCTTTCCTCCAATAGGTGAAGTTCTCTCTTCTTCTCCGGCAAGCACGCCGTCTCCCCCACCGTTTCACCACCAAGTTGCTATCCCCATCGTCCCACCACCACATTGCTGCCCCCACGGCCCACCGTTCCACCACCACGCCGGCTTCTGTAGCAGCTGTGTCACCGACATAAACCCGGACGTTCATCTCACAGATCTGGCACTACCGTGATAGTTCATCCCTCACCAAACTGGTTGGCTAATTAACACCAAATCCCCTTACAAAACCACGCTATCGTGCCCACTATTCCTTCCCCTCTACAAACGACGCAATCCCAGATCTTGTTCCCCATGGACGCACCACCACCTACTCCTCCGCCATCCACCCCCACCGCCCCCGTCACCACCCACTCCGATCCAATGCCGCCCCTACCCACCGCCAAGCTCCGCCTGATGTGCAGCTATGGTGACGAGATCATCCCACGCCCGAACACCAACTCCCTCTGCTACGTCAGCGGCGAAACCCGCATCGTCTCCGTCGACCGTCGCGTCACCGCTGCGACCTTCTCAGCCTTCTCCGCCCACCTCTCCCGCACCCTCTTCAACATGGTCATTAAGTTATTGTTAGCTAGATCCATCGCAAATAGCAAAATGCCCCGCGTGAGTCAAATAGCAAAGGTTAATTCTTTACTGAAATCCTAATTTAAAAATTAGGGTTTCAATTCTTTTTGAACCCTAATTTGAATGGCATGGTAAAGAATTGACCTTTCAAATCGTGGGCAATATGGTCATTTTGACCATTCCGTTATGTATTTGGGTATTCCGTTAGGTCAAAGGACATAAGTGCCTATTTTCTAAATTTATGGACACGCGTGTAATTTCACCCAAACATCAGGGACACAGGTGTAATTAACCCTATACACACACACACACACACATATATATATATATATATATATATATATATATATATATGTATATATATATTGCAGTAGTTACGAAGATTACTTCACTAAACACACTGGGATGTCGCCCTGATTGTAACGCAATTGAATTGATATAAATGATTGTATTGTATTATATATTCTCCAGGTCTTCCCCTTCAAAACAAAATAAAAATCAGATACGCATGTGGTTGGAGGAATTACTCTCGGTATTGTTGTCACGACCCAAACCCACGGGCAAACTGATCGGCTAAGCATAAAATCAAGGTTCGGGGTATTACACTTGTGTTGTTAGATTCTGACTCTACATGAAAGTGTACTCTCCAATCATTCAGAAACACGTTAGAGCTATATTGCAATTACCTTAGTGGGTTATATGCTAACAACCTTTTCCATATGTGCCAGACATTTAGGCCTGGGCTGTCATTTTCTTGGTATAATGACTCCGTGCCGGGTTGAGAACACTGGTCCCTTTGTATGGAATAAGTTTGACCCATAATAAGATCGTTGTTATCATTTGTAACACAAGTAGTTTATCGATAAATATAGTATTTCAGCCTTATATAACTCATCAACCACCTACGCGCAAATTAAGCAAACTAAAATAGTGTTTCTCTCGTTATAAGTGAAGCGTCGGCCACTAGCCTCTGCCATTTCTTCGGCAAGCTGAAGCATGTAAAATCATATTCCGGTTATTCTCCATACGAATTTTCCGCACAACTTTCCTACACTTGGCAACATTAGGACGCGACATACTAAGTGAACGACAGTGCGGAACAGGTGCTCCCAGCGCGATGAGATCTTGGTGTAGTGCTTCTGATTCCTTTACTCGATATGCCTATTCACTTCGTAAACCAACGTAATACTCTCTAGGATCCGTGTACCTCACTTCTCTGTAGTCGTCGTTTCTTTCACACTACAACCACACGTTCTCACGTCACCGATAATTAGAACTACCAGGAAGTCCTGCCATACAACTTATGCATATCATACGCCATGAGCATGACAAGCATATATATAGTTTTAGCGTACACACGTGTAGTATAGTTGTGGTTTGAGATCCGGACAAGATTAGGCCCATCAAAGTGATAACACAAGTGGCATTTTTTAATAAAGTCACTCGTCACGGAAACTCTAATTGGTAGTCCAAGGCGTTTCTATCGAAATGATACATCAACCACGTGCCTTTGTCCAAAGTGAAAAGCACATCATAATTCTCAGTTGTATAATGTTGACAATGTATAAAGGCATGCCGGAGAGAGTGGCAAGTCATTCAAGAATTTGTGCGTAGAAGTAATTACATAATTAGGAGGCCACATATTGAAATGTCGCACACAATAATGATGGTGTCTGAATTCGTGTTCCCGAAAATAGACATGTGTCTGATCTATACCGACAATATTAGTATTTGGTCACCGATAACCTTTTGCATGGCTAGTCTAATCCCTTTTCAGTTAGGTATTACTGGCAATTTCATGACTTTCGCGTATAGTGAAAGACTGGGCATATGGTTCATTATGGCTTTAGATACACAAGTAGAAAGATAGGGGTAGAGTTGTCCAGCAAACATCTGTTTTCTTGTTTGATTCGCCCAATTAAATTTGCAACTTTGATGTAATATCACACCCCTGGCAAATTACTACCAAAAATATTGCCGTGTACTTCCAAATTAGAACTTGATATCAATCCGGCAAAATCAACTACACCGCTGTTTTTGCTAATGGCTCAATACGCAGTTAGCTCTCCAAGGATTGCTGAAACTTGCAATGAGCTTTTATATTATCAGCAACTACTACAGCTGCAAATGCTATTTATCAATGACTATAAAGAAATTTATAGCGACTTGTCACATGTCATAAAGTTATGAGCATGCGGCATTTATTGAAGTGGGTCGTTATCCATCCCTATATAAGTATCTATAGTGGATGAAGGGCAAAGGGCACAGAGCGGGTGTTGTGTAAATTACTATAATCTTGGAGATGTCCTACACTCCACGAGACATATTTTAAGCGTTGGGTCGGCACTGGGCGGGCGAAGATGAATTTCAATACTCATTGCGTCCAAGTTTGCGATATTCAAGACGTTATGTTAGTACATTACATGCAGAATGGTCTTACCGGTTGAATGAACGTGAGGTCCTCAGAGCTGATTCACGATGCATGGATATACCCGTCGTTTGGCAAAAGGCAATCAACATGCCTCGGAATACAGATATGGAGCTTGAACGGGCTCTACATCGCATACGTGAAGAAAATAATAGAATGAGAGTTCATCAAAGTAGGCAAAACTTGCGTCGTATGGCGCGTGAAAGCTATGCAGATGGCAACAACAATGAAGCACAAGTATACTGGAACATGAGCTCTGAAACTGGATCTATTTCTGATGCTCCAATGTCTGATGAAGATGAATGAAGGTGGTTACAGTATATGCGTTAGTGTCTATACTAGCGTTGCATGTGCGTGGAGTGATCTTAAGCTGCTTCTATAAAATTTACTTTTAAAATCTGAGATGGTGTAGACACATTTTATGTTATGATGAATGTTATGTCTAACATAATGATCAGTGGTCAACGCACGTGATTAGTACAACATGACCAATTACCAAGCGTGTATACGCATTATACCATCTATACGAGTACAGACAACATGTTATCCTCTTATCTCTGTAGACAACAAATAGTTTTACGTCATACGACCTTTGCCACCACAATGGCGCCGATATATAAACACCGTGCAGTGCATGTCCATTTAAGACATGACCAACCATATACTCCGTAATGTTACCGGTCGTTGGAAGTTCTGTACATGCCTCCTCAAATTGTGCTAGCAATACGGTACTAATAGGCCGACACAAAAGAATACTCTTGCGAACGGGTTTAAGAACGGCGAATTAAACAATTCGCCAAAAAAAATCCACTTTTGCTTAGTAGAAAACACTTGCAACCATCAACGATCTCTATTGAAAAATAATCATTGAGAGCGAATGAACTAATTCAACTTTGGCTTTGACTATGGAAAAAGCGAGATTTCGAAGGCGAGTGATGTTATTCAGCCCTTGTTGAAGTTGATTCAAAGCACGATTTTGTAAGAAGACGTGCTTTCCCTTTGCAACCATTATTTCCCAACCATACACTAGTTCTTCGTCCAAATGTTCGTGCAATTGTGTTTCAATTAGACTAACAAAATGAGATTAAATCTTCCCATTCAGTTATTCCAGAAGGTCATGGTTCTTAACCGGGACAACCTAAAAGTGCAGTATATAACTAAGTAGGACTCAAAATGGAGAGAAGAGGGGACGCAATATTATGTGATGGAAAAGAAAATTCACAAACACAACGTACAACTCTTTGTGTAATGTGGCCGAATCTAGGTGAGTGTTGTTTGACCCCAAATGATCTCGTTCAATAATACACAGTCTAGAGGAGGGGATCTGCAAACATTTATAACACACGGGTGAACAGTAACTCAAACTGACATGATTCATAGCATCCAGTCTCTTGCATTATTGCGTACAAGGACTTTTACCAATGAGAGTAGTCAGACCACGAAGAAGCTAGCAACAAAGACATATCAACCACTCAATCTAATTTTTGTGTTGATTGAGCCATTGCTTGCCTTTCATGCCCCACACGGTTTGCAAAAGCATTGCAAGCAACTTTATGGAATATGAAGTTTAATGCACTCAACTCACTTATTGACATTGACATATCACTTCTCAGCCCCGTGCTCCCACTATACAAGCTGCCGGACAAAACATTTCACGTGTCTCTGCACCAAACTCACTTATGTCAACATTGACATATCACTTCTCAGCCCCATGGTCCCACTCTACAAGCTGGTAGAACAAAAATTTCCCGTGGGAACCGCAACTGAGAACCCATTTAGAGTCATAAGGAAAAAACAAGTAACATGTACTGCTAAAATTCACGCTGTAATGCACTTTTGCACAGTCTCAAGGCAATAATCCTCACCGAAATTTAGACACAGCATAAAACCCGCCTAACAAAACCACGTCTTTCATTTGACCTGCTTTTAGGAAGGGAGATATACTTGAGTACATATATATGGAATGTTAAAAATGTAATGCGAAATCTTTGCTAGCAAGATTAACTAAAGCTAATAATATGATATATACACATCGCTTGCTAGTATCGTACGACAGTTTGCTTACAAAAAATATCACTGAAACATGTCCAAATCTCTACCCCCTGTAGTAGAGGATTGCATCTTGTAAGAAGACGGGGGCTTGGGCACCAAATGCACAGCTTAACGGCAATTACCATAATTCCACAAACATATTGAATAAGTTTCAAAGTAGCAAAACTGGTGCAATATGTACACCAAAGCAAGTCTGCAAAAGCCGGATCAAGATCCAGGGCAACACCAGCTGCTATACCATATACTCCTATCTACTCGAGCCTTTCGTTATGGATCAGCTTGCTATTGTTGCCATGTTTCTCGATCGGTTGAAGACCTCCTTTGTACCCCTTCAGTGTGACCTATAATAAAATTAGGCCAGGTTCAAAAAGTGTTCCAGATTTACATCGATATTTACAATCCACGCCCGCAACCTGTAAAGAGTGGAAGCATGAATCAAGAAAAGTGATCAAATGGGTGATTCATTATTTGTCCACAGTAAAGAGAATGAAAACTGAAAATAGCCACTGAGTGACGTTGTCACGTACAACGAAAACAAAAAGGAAGCTGTGAAAAACAAAGCAAAACCAGAAAAAGACACATACTAGTGCCCAAAGTGTGGCTCAACGGTCAAATATATGCTGGCCCACGTTAATATTGCATACCCCAATATGCTTGTCCCTAATCCCCTCAATATAACCAAAAATTCAATCTCATGTCTTCCAATTCATAGCCCAACCAAAACCCCTGCCCGCTAGAGTGATTTGCAATATTAGGTTTACTTCGAATAAGTGATTCAAACTACACCCCTGTCGTCCAGCCTCATACTTATAAGGTCCATTACTCTCATCCGGGTTCCAAATCAGATACCATATCACGTGCTTGAACAACGGTCATCAGTGTTTGAGCTGCCCGACATGGATACACTAGGACACATTCCAGTATACAACGCCAACGCAATATGTTTCACGTACCAACCAATTAGCTCTCCTATGTTGGGCATAAGACATCTGTATAAGTTGGAAGTCTACTCCACCTAGTATTACCTTTTCTGGCCCCCGTCTAATGGGGATTTTGTAGCACGCTCATGAGGTTCATAAAGTATCACCACTTGGGTTAAATCCGATGTGGCGCATGGTCACAGCATCGAAAGCACAAGCCCTTCTACCAAATTTCAACGGCCAAATGCTACAGCAGAGGACTCACTTGCCCACCGAATATAACATGGGTTGACACAGTAAGGCCAACATCGAACTTGCTTACTGCCTATTTGCCAGGCCGCACTGCAGTGCCCTGTTCATCGATAAAGAGCAAGTGGATGAAAGAGAACATTTATGGCATGGGTTCATTTTGCCTATAGGTCCGGATCTTATAAACGTTCACTAACTACGGGATCAACGTTTGGTAAGGACAATTAACTACCATCCCGACCCCTATCATGGGCCTCCTTTCTTGCACTACATCCTAAGCATATACTCTTATAAAGTCCATGGTATTTGCAAAATACCATGGACATATTCATCCAAGGCTCTGTAACTCACAAACTCTTGCCAATGACAGCTTACCTCATTCAAGACTCCTCGCAACAATATTGAAAAATGACTATCTTTTCATAACCAAAAAGCACTTTGGAAGAATTTAATAGCAATTACATTAAGCAATGGAATATAATTGTAAAGCTGCACGACAACTCTAGCGAAAATGTTGACAGGGTGCAAATAATAATAACGTATGAATCAAGTTACAGCGCTTGCATACAACTTATGAATTTCAACTGTGGCCATTCCAACATATCCGTCTCTTATTCTACTCATGGGTAGCATTTTAACGATCCTTCTAAATATTAGTAATTGGTTCCTTCCATAGTTAACCCGGCCCGGGCGATTCAGTGATAAACTACATATGAACTATGGGCTCTTATCTATTGAGAGCAAGCTCTAGCACACGGGTGCTGCCATCTTCGGTGTCAATTA
Source organism: Escallonia rubra (assembly GCA_033065855.1). Classification (NCBI taxonomy): domain Eukaryota; kingdom Viridiplantae; phylum Streptophyta; class Magnoliopsida; order Escalloniales; family Escalloniaceae; genus Escallonia; species Escallonia rubra. The sequence continues at coordinate 109,450 of JAVXUO010000833.1, forward strand.
GGCACCTGGGTTGACAGCTCCCAAGAGTGCAGTTGGGGTCTCAATGACCGTCCTTCCGGAGGGTTAACAGGCAAATGTTATATTTATGAGAGCCCCTGAACGATGGGGCATCCACGGGCTAAAGCATAACACCTTTGCACTTCTGATTTTACCTGTTTCCGTAGAAATTGACATGCTTACGTAACTACACAAACAGGACCCGAGTTGAACGGGTTGAAGTGACAAAGCAGGCTTTATGTAATAATTCAGGACTGTGGAGAAATGAGATTTAATGTGCATTCCCCAGAGTTGCGCAAAATGATTAAATGAAATGCTTCGAAGGACGGGGCGTGTTTGAGCCAATGTATCAATTCAACACATCACAATGTAAGATTAGAGGATAAAACTATAGCTAGATATCAGATAAGATCAAAATCCAAAGGCACAAACCAGTTAGACTTCCTGGTTGTTTGTGATATAGGTGGTGCCCGCTTCATTTATTGCACTCTTGCAACTCGAACGATTGTGACCAGATTGATTACAACGCGAGCAACGGGAAATCCTCTTGCCTTGAAATTGCTACTCTATCTGAGTAGTGCGTGGGCGACCTAGTGGCTGCTTGGTTCTTGGTGGCTGCACGAGGAAGAGGCCTCTGGGATTGCCTATTCTAGCATCCTCCTCGATGTCCAACTGGATCTGGTCAAATGTCGGCTCATCGAAGGTCAGAACATGAGGAATTTGATGCTCGAACAAAAGCTTTTGCTGGTCAACCAGGAAGACTGGGTCGACAAGGTCATAAACGCTTATCCCGGACTTGGGAAGGACTTCCATGGCATGTGGACAAGGAATCCCTGTATACTCCATCTCCTGGCAACTACAATATCCCTGTGACAAATCCACAGCATAGTTGTTATTTTTGCTGTCAGAAACCGTGAAGGTTTGGTTGAACATACACCTGCTGATAAGGGACAGAGCTCTGCTCTTAGATTTTTCAATCTTTTCTTCAATTCGGGGACCAACAAGTGCACGCCACTTTGAAATGCTCTCGCTTTTGGCAGCCAAGAAAGATGTAAGAGTTACCACATGCTCTTTGATGAAACGATGGATATTTAATTCCCAGAGGTGATGCTTACCAAGCCATGCATTATACGATTCGGCTGGATTTGAGGATAACCAATCCCACATTTTAAAGGGAAAATAAGCATTAGCCCAATGTTGTGGCTTGTTTTGTTCCAGCCAAAGGGAAAAGTTCTTGTCCAGCTTGCACATCTCACCGTAGTGGTGCATAAATTGCCTATGATCACGGGCTCTCCCAAGTCTATCCAATAGTTCCAATGCCATATTGCATTTCTTAGTTTTCCATATGTTATTCTTCACCAAGTATTTGCGGAAGTTTTCCTTTAGGTGACGAAGACAATGGGAATTGCAATCAGGCCTAAACAGCTTCGCGATGCCGTCGACTAGATTCTTGTTCCTGTCCGTCATAAACACAAATTCGGTATCCTTGTCCAGCACCTCTCGCAGCTCACTCAGAAACCAATCCTAATCAACATCGTTCTCGGCGGATGCTATGGAATATGCCAACGGATACAACCCGTTGTTCGAGTCCAAAGCACAAGCAGAGAAAACGCAACCCTTATAGAAGTTCTTGAGAAAGCAGGAGTCCATGAAAATCAAGGGTCTGCATGCATTATGGAAACCGGCTATGGACGTACCATAAGCTGCGAACAATTGATTGAACCGGTGATTGTCTTCAGTTGTTGTCCGGTACGTTGCACGTGTCCCAGGAATTGCAGCAGTCAGGCGTTCACATAACCATGGAACGTATGCATAACCTTGGGCTGGAACACCGCCCTCAATGCTAGCCTTAGCCCACTCTTTCACGCTCCAAGCCTGATTGTAAGACATACGAACCTTGTGATCTTCGTGGAAGATGGTTCGAATCTTGTTAGGGCTGAAATCAGGGCTCTCAACGATCTTCCTTTTAAACTTCTCCCCAAGATACTTTGCCTTCACAACGGGGACGTAACTAGCATCATCACCCATGTTGTGCGTGTGAGTCGCCGTGTACGTTATTACTCTAACGTACGTTGATTCACCGTCGCACGCGGCAGTTAGATACCATGGACATCCCTTAATGCTGCATATTACCCTTAGATAACCCTTGTTGTTGTCTTTCCACCTGCAATTGAATTTCTTGTTCAGCGTAAGGAAGTACAAGCACCGCCGAAATGCTTTAGTATCTTCGAATATGCTTCCTTTCTGAAAATGAATGTCGTCAACATTCGAAGCAATAATCGTACCATCTATGATCTAATTTTCGGGCGGATCATATACGGGGGAGGGAGGTTCGAAGCAGGCTGAACGTAGTTCCATTGCAGCATCGTTAACCACACGATCATGACCGGAGGGGGCTGGACTTGGATCCATATCGCTGTTGGTAACGAGAACTTCATGTATCGGTGAGGCCAAAACGTGTTTTAGTGGACTAACGACAAGCATGTTGGGAAGTGGGCCAATATCACCAGGTTCAGGAAGATGAGCTGCTTCACCCGCACAGTGGACAGGAGGCCCTGAATGTGAGCAATGATTTGACACCCTACAAAAATGAATTTAGGTGTCAGCAGTCACTTCAACCATACCAGGGAAACAAAAATAAAAACCAGCATTAAAGTCAGTACATCGCATCGGCTAATTGTCCCTTATTCGGCATCCCATCAGCGATGAAAACATGGATTTTGGCTCCAGAATGTAAATGCAACATTAGAGTCAGAGACTGCTGGTTTTGCGGCGACACCATCTGCCCCGTCTCTTCATTTGTGCAAAACACAAATGACTTGTTGCGTGAATCAATAGAACACGCTTCACAGGCCTCGGCTACAAACTGATCGTACAATGTTGTTTCATCCACATATAGCAGCTGGTTGTTTCCTCCCTCTACCACAATGCGACCAGCAACGTTGCGTCGATCACCCCCTCAGTGGCAGTAGCAGTATAACTCCTTCACGCTACCCATTTAGCCTCTGCATATATCAATTTATCAAAAAACTATGCATTACATTATACAACGCGACTGTCGTGATCATGCATACCCATATTGCAAAATTGCAATGATTTTATACACATAGTACATATAACGGTAAAAAAACAAAGTGAAGGAGTCCGAATGATCATGGAACGTAAACTAATATAGTTCGGAGGTACTAAAGATTGACGATTGCCGAAACCGACGTTCGATGAAGGTAATACCGTGTTGGTAGCCCCGACGTTTCCAACACTTATAACCACGGAAGTGAAGGTCGAATGGGGGGCATATATATCAAATGTCGAAGACCAATTTATCGAAAAGACAGATATTAAGATCATTCGATGGAAAGAGTTTGTATTTATGGAAACTCAAGAAGATGTTGGTTTCCCCATATTCGCGTGAAGAGGTAGGTCTATACCAGTTTGGCATAGAAGCAAACGGAGGGATAATTCCCACTACATGATATGGAAAACGACACTGGATGATCAAACCACATTACAGGTGTATTGGGCAAGTCGATAGCAATACTGACTACACACGAAAAAGGATTATGGCCAACCAAACAGGTCCACCAATGTAAAGGATGGAAGATCAGCTGGCTCAAGAATATATATCATGTCCCTGGCAAAGATGAAATCTTCCCTTAGTGTCTCTCAACCACCTAAATCTAGAGTTATGCTATCATCCACGTGACGATGTGAAGGTTTATGAAAGAGGGCAAATTCCAAGTGACCGTCACGTGCGAGGATTTGTACTCAAAATCTTTGTGTCGCGTGAGTTGCCAAATAAGCTTATATTGACAGAACGGGAAATGAATCAAAGTACATTTCTATGGCATGCAAGGCTCGCTCGTGTCGGCAATCCAGCCATCATAATGGTGCAAAGACAACTGGTCAGCTGACTTGCTCCCAAGAAGTTCGATAGGACATTTTATGGCAAGGCACAACAATTGCCCTGTACTAAATCAAACTCTCAAGCGAACTAGACGCTTGAGCTGATACAGTCAGACGGGTTGGTCAAGGGGAACAAGAGATCCCTAGGAGGCAAGAAGTACAAGTACAATTTGGGCCTTCGGTTTTCTGGATATGTGTGGGCGTATATTCTTGAAACAACAATCTCAATCTATTGCAATGCCTTTTAAACTAAATATGTTGTTAGACCATCTATACAACACTGATAAATCTAAAGCATGCGTGGAAGCAGACATAGAGGCTTTTGCTGGTCTCCGGTTGATAATGTTGAAGGATAATACTGACAAGCTCTCTTCGTGAACCAAACAGAGATTGCCGTGGAGGAGACAAGTAAGGAGTTCAGTGTAACCAAGACACATGGAAGGTAACTGGGTTGCAGTTACAGAGCTCTATGTCAGGGACAGTGGCCTATACAAGAATTTCACTGTGTCCCCTTTCACGGGGTAGTTTACACCTCATAGAGGGGATGGTCATCGGTGGGGTGAAGCGGACTGGATATCGGAATTTCGTAGAGCCCCTAAAATCTGACCGGCCTCACCCAACTTGTCCTGGAGGACAATGGCGTGGTAGGGAACTGAAATTCAAGTATAGGTCAGTTACCCTAACTCATGTCTTCTCACTAAGTGCCAATCACTTGACGGGCCAGATTCCACCAAGCTTAGGGAGCATGAAAAACCTTTTTAGGGCAAACTTCGGCCTAGAATATCCTTTGTAGGTATCTCCTATGTAGGTCCTATCCCACCAACTTTCCAAAAAGGCCTATATCTTCAGTTTAACGTCTTCTAAGCATTGAATGTGTTGTCTGGTTTAATCCTCAAAATCGTAGGTAAGTTACACAATCTAACATTTCTTGACCTCCCGAATAACCAATTATAAGGGCAGATACACGGTTCCTTTTGCAGTTATAAGTTTGATGCTTATAGCAACAATAATAATAACGTTAAAGAAACAATAATGAAAATTCCAAACTTACTTACGATCAACGGACACTCAGCATAGTTAATATCCCCAAAAATCAGTGTCGAACTCCTCCTGAAATTTTAAACATGATCACGAATAAGAATCTTTGTCGAGGAGAATACAAACAAGTTATGACAGTAATTGTTACACCGTTTATATTTGTGTAATCTTGTTTAACATTTGTGCGTAAACTCCATGACTCCTTGTGCGAATTTTTAAAAAATGGGTCAAACAGATAACAATAGCACTTGCAAGCTGTATAGACACTTTTAGATAAAAAGTTGACGCATCTTCGTTCTTTTTGTTTAAATTTATAACGCTCCAATGGAGAGTAGTGTTAGAATACTCACAAATCATTGTTGATTTGTAGTTAGAATTGCCCCTTTCCATTGAAGTAGGGGAAGCTGGGTGAAAGCTCTAAGCCCGCATATTCAGATTATGTGTTCAGGGCAGCGTATCCAATCCATTCAAAGGGGGAAAAGAGTTGGATTGCACCCCTAGCAATGCCCTTCGGAGCGCATTGCTAGGGCTAAGTCAACGTTGATGATCTCTTTTTCTCGTATTCTCTTCCGTGGGAAACACACCTCCCACACCGTATCACCTGATGTCTCGCATCCATCGGGATAAGTGGTGCGTCTGTCTTATCTTCCCCTAAGGTCTATAGTCTTGAAAGGCCCTCCCTCGAATCCGAGCAACAAAATGAGGGAGTTGGTGAAACATATAGATATACTTCTAATGAATAAGATGTGGATGCGTTCCAAGGCCCCTCCTAAAAAACTCAGGGCGTTAATTTTTTCCAGGAATGTGTCAATACGAGGAGCGCAACCAAGTTTCAAACATCAAAGCCGTTGCCTTCCTTGTTTGGTTTGCATTCCACGTTGGTTCCAAAGAAAGGGTTGGAAAATGGAATCAGTCAATGGTCAGATAGGCCTCCCGTACCATTTCCTAAGACAAGATCCGTCGTACAAGAAAGTCCCGTACTAGCCTCGTCCTATCTAAAGGCAGGTGGAAGACAGCGTCCACTATATCTTGCCATGCTCTCGCTCCTATTTGCTCCCACATGTCTTCTCGCCATAGCGGGGACCTCGCCAGCCTTCTCGGAAAGTGAGTGATCCTCGCTGCTGGGATTCCCTCCAGCTTTCCCATCCTTCTATCTAGAGGTAAGCTCTGCTGGGATCGTCTACGGAGCTAAGTTTTACCACTGATAAACTACGACCGCTACCACTGATACAGCCACCATTGTTGTTAAGACAGCCATCATTAATACCAACATACATCCATAATTGCTGCCACAATTACTGCTATGACTTTCGTTGTATAACACTATCACAGTCAGCCACAACCACCTCATGCAAAACCACCACCATTACCAAAAATATGATATCATTCACATCTGCAAGATCAATTGCACATTTACTGCCAATGCCACGTCCGCCTCTTTGTTTTGCACATGCTAAAAGTTGTATGGTTTGTAATTAAGTTAGAAGTTGTCTTATGCATCATATATCTTACATCAATGCATTAATTTTTCAAACTTATTCTAATTGGAACTGTTAATGCCCCAAATAAATTCAAATACCTCTTGTAATTTAATTTTAAAAAGAATTGGTTCTAAATCAAGTGTAACATCTTAAAAGGTTAGTGTATGAGACCACAAAAGCATACTAAGACCTAATAAGACTTTCTCCGGAGTTACTTTTGTAGCAATCTCAGTGGATAAAATGCTACTCTATTTCAAATCTCTTGGAGTTTCTAAGCCTTCTTTCATAAACCTAGAATGAAATTTATGAAATACAGTGTAATTAAATATATAACAACATATCAATAATTAACGACACGAACCAGCCAAGTACAATAGATAAATAGACGCGGAAGATTCAAAAAAACTTGATCGTGTTTAAAACATAGTTACATTATGTTCTTCAAAAAACATAGCTAGAACATAATTAAGATTATGGACCGAATTGAGGTAGAATGTTTGTTCTAGCTGCGAACAGGTTTACCATTCAGAAGTTGCAATCATTTGATACTATACTTAAGCCCTCAGTCTACCTTCTCATTTCGTTTAACCAATGGAGTTTTATCATTCTCTTTCCCTCAGTGATCCAGCTTAGTGTGTTTTGTGAACCCGGCCAACATCTCGCATAATCCACTAAAAATAATCCATGAAAGAGCAGTAAATTAAAATATAAATAGAGTACAGTAAGGGTTTTTAAAAAAACTGGAGAGTAGAGAAGCAGAATATAAGAGACTCAAAGGCATTCATTTTGCGAAGAAGTCTTGCATATAGATGCACACCGAAGCAGGCATATACTTTTAACAGATTAATTCTATTACCATGTCTCTTTCTAATAACAGGATAGTGACTTTTGTCAAGCCAGCAAAATATTTTTAAGTCTGATAATAAGCAGCTGAACTTTAGCATAGGCAAATTTTTTTCTTTATGATCTACATTGTTTTTTAAGCTGGGGACCTGACGCTTGCCCCTGATCCTTTACCACCTAGATGTTCTCTTTGTTGTCCCCTGGCTAGTTACCTTAATGTGTTATTGCTAATGAGATAATTCTATGTCATGAAACAAAATCCGACAAAAACAAACAAATATTAACCAACTTCAGAAGACACTTGACATCATATACACGTCTCAGGATGCCTTAACAGCACTAATGTTGCATTAAAAGCAACTTGCCTCCCCTTGACCATATTTAAAATCTGCTCATATAGATTAACATGCTAACATACTTGGTAAAACTTTAGGCCGTTAATTATTAACCATTGATGTTTCCTACATCGGCTTATATTCTCGAGAATAGAAATGTTAGGGTTACTTCAGTCTTTATTGCCTAACTGAACGATGCATACATCAAGGCATGACTATTTCAAGGCATTTTCTTTATTTTTCTCATATATGCTTGATGCTAAAGATTTCATATAACTGATTAAAGAACATTCGTTTTGTGATAGTATAAATAGGAGTAATTAAACAAAAAAATCACATAATTAGATTGCAAATTGTGTAATTAATACGCAGATTAGATTAGAATGCATATTCTGATGTGTAGTCACACATCTGTGTCTAGAATATTATAATACCACTTTTATCTTCTGCGGGATGTATCACTAAAACCATGTTTTTCAAATTAGCAGTCAATCCTAATGTCCCATAAAATGCTCCTTAATTGATGCTAGCTTAAACATATTGTGAAGTAGAAGGAATTACTGGAAAGATTCATGCAACAAGGTTTAGTTTGTTGCATGAATCTTTCCGGAATGAGGTGTCTACCACTGGCTGAGATTAGGTCTAAACGTTAACTCTTCCTCTGGGGCCCTTATAATTGACAAGTGAGAGATGCATAATGACGCCAAAACCAACTTGGTTGACCTCTAAATCAATGTGTGCCTGCATAAGGGACACATCTTGCTGCAAGCAAAAGAATGGCATTCAACATTCATCGTCAAGCATGACATATCATAGCTCATGATGGCAGTTCGAACAAAAGCATGTGCATGTAAAATCATTTGCAATGGCAAAATAATCTTTTTTTAATTGCGTATCTTCTTTTTCTTTTGTCATACGTGTGTGATATCTTCTTCTACCCAATTGAATACTTCGAGCTCACGGTGGGTTTTTTTGTTTAAGTCTATACCTCTTCTTTTTCTTGTAATTGCACTCATTAGATTGCACTCATTCATTTGTCATTTCAATTGGTGTAGATTAGGTTGAAGTAAAAAGCAACGTGAAGGTATAGAGAGAAGTATGAGATTGCATGAACTCGTGGACAGTGTTTACGAGTCATCGTCGTTATCTAGGCCTTCATCCCACATTGTTAGTTCGGCTAAATGAATCATTTTCTTTCATTTCCCTCAATCAAAGCATAGGACTGGTACGGGGCACATGTTTTCTTACAAATCCTTAGCAATCAAATACTTTCACACAACTTATACCTCTAAATCGTCTTTCCCAATAAACTTGTCAGATATCTACTGCTTCTTGCAACGTCACTAGCCTCACTGCCGTCCTATAAAGCTTTGCTTGAAGTTTGAGAAAAATAACAAAATCACAAAGTACCCAAAAGCCAATCTCTACTTTAACGGACTACTCTAAATCCTGCAGGCAACAAGCTTGTCAACCTCTCCCTCCTTGTGCCCATCCTCCTCGTTAGTCTCTCCCTCCTTGTGCCCATCCATTTTAATATCTTCCCGAGTGCCTCCTAGTTTTACTAAAATTGAATCTCATCTCCTGCTTAATCCAAAACCTTTGAATTTTAAAGTACTCCCATAACTTTAACTTAACTCATTCATACTCTAGCCTCATCAAAGTAAACTAGATCATTCGCAAATAAAATAAAACGACGAACGTCATCTTGAATATGATTAGAGAGCTTCTCCATTACCAAGGAAAAACCATAAGCTTCTAAAATCAAAGCCTTGGTGAAGTCCATTTTATTGTTCTCACGTTAGTAGTGGCTCGTTCAAACATATCCTTCATCAAATCAACATAGCTTATAGGGACTCCTTTTTCACTAGAGCTTGCTACTCATAAATCTACAAAGACCATGCGAAGATACACTCTTGTGAAGCAGAAGGAATTACTGGAAAGATTCATGCAACAAACTAAACCTTTGACCGATTAATTCCGAATACTACCACTTCTCTCTCATTGAAAATTCATCAATACTGTTGGTCTCAAGTCTCAACAGAAACAACAGAACCAAGTATGTTACCTTAAACTTCAAATGTCAAATTATACTAAACCAAATCTAGCTCGAGTAATCAAATCTGAAATTTCTCCAAAATAGAAGACACGTTAATCTTGACCTCAAAAATTCATTTCTTAAACTTTTGAGGGCTTTCCTTATACTTTGAAGTGCTGAAACCTCTAAGTGCCCCATTAAAACTTAATCAATCACTATGTAACTTATGATTCTAATTTAACTTAGCCATGAAAATTGGCATATGATTCCAAAGTAAACTTCATGATAGCAGCAGACACATGTGTGCATAAAATAAATATGCGGGTATATGGCATGAAACTTAAAAGGAAATCATCCATGTTTTACACAAGCTACATATGTATACTCTCATACACAAGCATGTACATATCTTCGGACTAAAGCAAATACTATACGTCAAGCACCTATTCAGAAAGAAGTTAACTTGTTATTACTTAAACTAAACTCAAAGCACTCACTCTCCTCAACTTTTGAGAGAGAGGTGCACATCTAAGTTAAAAGCAACACTCATTCTGTTACATAGGCTATTTGTGATCTGGCTTCTCAAAAAAATTTCCTGGTGACAGTCACAGCCCCGCATGCTTTTAGCTGCGTATTCTATTGGTAACGTTGATAGGGCCAATAACTGAAAAAGCAATGGCACCACTGCTGTGTCGTCCATCTGAATGCTTTATGAGAACTTGTAACTGTTGTAACTGTTGTAACCGTTGGAACATATATTTTGCCCATGTTATCTTCCCCTTCTCGTCCTCATCTTTTCTATCTTATAATTAAAGTGAGAGAATATTACGTGTCGTCGGGTAAAATTATCTGCAACGATTTCGATTAAATATTCATAAGATCAGATAAGCTCGAAATTCGCTTGTCTGATCGATATATTGTCGGTTCGAGTTGATTCTCCCTTTTATTAAAATTATCTCACTTCTATATTTGTCACAGTGTCTATTTCCTTTTTTTTTTATCAACAAAGACATCATGTATGGGTCCAAGCCCCTAGAACAATATGCATGGGTAAAAAGACAATCCACTAAACGAAAAGGCATAAATTCAAAGCAGAGGACTATATTCTTGAACTGTAATGGAGCAAGGACAGAAAATAAAGGAGACTAACTTCTAAAACTGCAATGAAATTCTAGCAATAACTAATTAGCTGACATTTTCACTGATGATACCATCAGAATTATCTCCTTTAATAAATAGTAATAGTTGGGCAGAATTTTGGAGGGAAATAGGACAAAGGGATTGGGGTAGGCAGAATTTTAGAGGGAAATGGGACAAATGGATTGGCCGATTTGGGGAGAAGGGTTGGGCGGAGTGCACGGAGTGGGTTTACTGTGGGGAGGGGTATTTTGCAGAAGGGGAAATGGGGAGTTTTAAAAAAATCCATTTTTTCCAACTAACCCCACCTTTCAGGGATTTTAAACTTTGGCCCCCTCTTTTCACAATTTCCCCAAAAAAACCCATCAACCCCAAATAATTAACTACAAAACCCATGTTTTCCTAATTTTCCCTTTTAATTTCTATCTTTCTTCCTTTCTCTTTTTCTGACTTGTAGCCGAAAGAGCAATCTACTATTTCTCTAACGTAGCCAAAATTGCCACCTAAGGTAAGAGTTGATTTTCTCCCTAATTCCCCTCCCTTATTCCCTCACTGATTTGTTTCCAAAAATGGATGGTTGACAAAATAAATAAATTAGATCATTATCTCCTTAGTTATTTAATAACCCCAATGAAACTTATATTTTTAACTATCCTTTTAACTATTGTAAATTAATTATTTTACTTAGCTTCAAAATTGTCGCTACAGGTTTCTAGAAAATGTCACTCACACTAATCGTTACTAAAGGCCCCAAGTAATATCACTTATAATGACTATCGGTTCAATTATAACTTATGGTTTCCTTGCTAAAGCTTGCCGATAAAATTCGATCATGTTAATCGTCACTAAAGACTTCAATCAATATCACTTATAATTACTATCGTTAAATTACAACGTATAGATCATATAGATTATCACTAAAGATCACAAAATTAATGTTCACCGATAAAAAATCAGATAGATTTTTTTTTTTACCACCATAATACTAGCCTCAAGTTTTACGGTGTTATATATATAATGATACTGATTCTTACAGTCATGTAGATTGTGATTTATGGGATGCAATTGTGTATGGTTACAAACACCGATGTTGTTGAGTTCTTCTTTTTATGTGATTACACTCAATAATAAGTACAATAAGAGTACAAAGCAAATTTTGACTCGTGAGTTACTATTTTTTTTTTAAGTTTCAATATCTACTTCATGTACTATTATAAACATTTTTCATTTTTAAAGTTTACTTAGGTGCTATATTATCATATTAACTCCTACTAAGTTAATCAATTAACGTGTAAGTGCTAAGGGTTTGAAAAGTTTGAATATTTTTAGTTAAATTTTTATTTTTATTTTTTGAAGAACGTTGATGTAATGCTATTGTTGCAATTCTGGTATTTTAAATCGCTATTCCATGGAATGCTCGTAAGAAATATTTATAGTGTTAAACAAGACGGATCATAGAAAAAAAAAATTTTGGTCAATTTTTTAGACATTTCTAATTCTACCATCATTAATGATGCATGTTACATGTCATCTTCTCTCTATCTATTCGGTAAACGAGACCCTTCAAAATTCTCCACTTTAAATGAAAAAAGATTAAAGTGATTGTATGTTCTCCATGTTTCTTGAGCAGGCTACTACTGCCTATCGTCTAATCAAGCTCATTAAGTCAAGAGATCCGCTGACAAACGTGACTCCGTAGAAGCTTTGATTACGAAAAACCATTTATTCTGGATCAAATTGATGGTGTGTTTAAGCGATCTCCTTTGGCCCAAAAAATTTGAGCCAATCCATACAATCAAACCCGATTTATCTCAAATCCGGAAAAAGTTTCAACGGTATCAAAGGATTCTAATGGGTTAGGATGTCAACGATGCGATCTGTTCCGATGGTTACCTTTCTGGGCTCAAATTACAGGTGGCTTGCGTTAGAGGAGGTGACAGTGGTTGAAGAGATCGGTGGTGATGGTTAGGCATAAAGAGAAGGCTAAGGGTGTGTTTGGATATGGGATTTTGAAATACTGGGTATTTCTAAATGCCCTCATTTCGAAATCCGCTGATTTACAAATTCTATCATTTTGAAATATCTTGTTTGGAAGATAAAAAGTAAAATGTTATTAAAAAGGTAGGAGACAAGATTCCTAAAAACAAGGAACTAGTTATTGTGACTTTTTAAATTACAGATAGGAGTGAATTTGACAAATAACTAGTTCAACCTAGTGATTTGAACTGTGGATTTGGGGACCCCAAATCCACAGTTCAAATCCCTCAAAAATTTTGAAAATTTCCTTTTGAACTATCCAAACAAGATATTTTGTCAAAGTGATTTACAAATACCCTACCAAAGTCAAATCCCCAGTTCAAATCCTATATCCAAACACACCCTAAAAGAAAGAGGAAGCAGCTGGATTGGAAGTGGTGGAGGAAGGGAAGGTGGTAGTTATGGCGGCTGTCCATGAAATAGAAAAGCAAAAGAGAACCCAGTCCCTACTGGGTCGTATTCTGGTGCAATGGAGAAACTAATGAGTAAAAGAAGGTCGATCAAGTAATAATTTAGTCAATCAGAACAAGAGTAAAGATGGAAGAGCATTTGTTACCTAAACTAAAAGGCGAGCAATATTTTCAGGATAAATATGAACAGTTTGTTTTTTAAAAAGGAGGAAGTATATTTTTGTTGACTTATTGCAAAACTTTATGAAACTTGATAAGCTAAGGGACTCAAGAGAATTGTACTTGTGATGACCTGCATCCGAATCTATGATTTCTCGAGTTGCCGTATTATTTTTAACTAAAAGAGGCAATTGAGTTTACCTCTTTGATTTGGACGGCCTAGTTGTTGGTTTAGATATATCCTTCGATGCAATGAATTATAAAATTAAGTAGATTTAAAAGCTGCGCAAAAAAATAAGATGCAACTCTAGCCACCACTAGAGAGAATAATGAAAAAGATAACTATTCTCTACGTATAGGTGCTCTTAGGTGTACTAACCGATACATGTTTCCTTGAGACTTTATTTTATAGACGTTTTTCTAGAAAAGAAATCCAACTTAACATTAAAATGCACATGAATAAAGTAAAACGGGCCCATAACCAAATCTAAGGTAAACTAGACTACAAGACTCTGACCTGGGTTAAACACAACATAAGCTGACTGGGCATGATTAGACTGAAATAAAAATAAAAACATAAGGAAATAGAGTTTATAATAGAATAATTAGACTGGACTGGATCGAACGAGGCAGGATGAAAATAACACGTAACATAAAAGCCTACATACCTACAGAACCCCTCGGCAAGGGAGCTCGTACGCGAGTCAACATCACTAAAAGTAACAAATTTGTTATAAAAAATACAAAAAAAGACCTCGAGACAAACAACTGGCATGAGTACTCACAAAAAGAGGGGCCATGCATGTGTAAGGCTTCCTACACATTCGTGGAAAAGGAATTAGACAAGCGTAATTCAGAGAGCGGATGACTGGACACTGAAAACTAGAACTGGAAATCTAAAGGGTTAATAAGTACACTAAACTACTGCCAAGTACCTGGAGACATCACTTGAAGTCGGTACTAACAACACTTAGAAGTCGTAGTCCTCGACTAACACAAAAAAATTCTAAGACTAAACTTTATCCGAAGCCAAAGTCAACAATGCATGGAACTGGCTAGTCGTCAGATAAAAGGCACACTCATAGAAGCCAGAGCCAACAACAGTTGGAAGCAGTTGATTATCTAGGAATATCAAGCACATAAATAAGAATTGAAGCTAACAACACGTGAAAGCGGTCGATTTTTTAGTCACATTTAACAGCAGTTCATGTGACAGTTCTATTGAATATGTCATACTATCAATCATGTTCTTTCTGTAGTATTTACATGAGGTTCTCATGGAAAACAACAAACCTAAGATTCGGAGCCAACAATGTGCGGAAGCGGTTGGTAGCTTAGACATAAGAAAATAAGTAAATCAAGAAGCCGAAGCCAACATGTAGAAACGGTTGGTCATCTAGACATACAGAGAATATCAAACCTAAAAGTCAGAGCACAACGCATAGAAGTGGTTGGTTGTTTAGCAACACTGGAAACTAATATATTACAGCTAAAGCAATGCGGTGGAAGTGGTTGGTCGCTTCTATTACAAGCAAAAGAGCATATCTAGAAGCCGAATCGAACAACGCATGAAAGTAATTGATCATCTAGATACAACGAGAATAACAAACCTAAGAGCCAAAGTCAATAGCGGGTGAAAGCGATTGGTCCCTTAGGAACACTCAAGACTCATATCTAAGAATCGTAACGAAACAATACATACAAGCGGTTGGTTGATCAGAGACACAAGGGAAAGAGCATATCTAGAAGTTAGAGCCAACAACGCGGGGAAGTTATTGGTCATCTAAAGACACTAAAAGCAGTGAAAGAGGACTCACCCAAATGCGTGGAAGTCGTTGGTCGATGAGCGATGAGATAAAGATAAATCAACCGCTTTCTAAAGTTGATAAAGATAGGAATGCGACAAGAACATAACGAACTGAGCAGTTGAAATCAAAGCTAATTAAGGAAACAACATTGTTGCCTTTAGCAACAAAGAAAGGAATGTAGCACTCCCTTCCAAACACCTCCACAAATTTTCTTAATTTAAAC
Organism: Escallonia rubra; assembly: GCA_033065855.1. Lineage (NCBI taxonomy): Eukaryota > Viridiplantae > Streptophyta > Magnoliopsida > Escalloniales > Escalloniaceae > Escallonia > Escallonia rubra. Next base: position 124,856 of record JAVXUO010000833.1, read on the forward strand.
CACGTTTACATACTATTTTAATTCTTATTGAACATAAAACCAAGTTTGATTTGTTGGTGGGATCAAAATGAAAAATTATAGTGAAACTTTCATGGAATCAAATCTTAAAAAACTAAAAAAGCTTCATATCAGTTCTAAATCTAGAATTAGACTTAGAAGACTCAAGAGGCAGCTGGTGATGATAGTTGACGAAGAAGGCAAAGGCATTCATTGATGGAATTGTAGACACCCCATTTTTGTAGTCATTTTAATTTAATAAATATTGGGCTTTATTATTAATTAAAGTTTATTATTAAGCTTAGGCCTAGTAATATAACTTAATTAGTTTAATTTGGTGTAGTCCAGTCTAGCAATGTAGTAGTCCAGTCTACAAGTCCACTTGTCCAGGTCATAAGTCCAATTGTCAAGTCCTTTTATCTAGTCCAATTGTGTCGTCTAGTCTACTAGTCTATCAGTTTAGTAGTTCAGTCCAGTTGTTCAGTTAGTTAATTGGCTCAATCCAGTCTAATTATGTTAGTCCAATCCATGTCTGTATTGTGATTTGTCTAGATTATTTAAGGATTACTTTGTGGTCTATCCTTAATGAAAGAGATTAAATCAAGGATTCATGTGATTTAGAAAGATAAATGTCGAATCTAGAAAATCAAAGATAAATACAGAATTAGGGTCGGATAATGTCTCAAATTTTGGAAAAATATATTATAAAATTATGGGATGAACCAGAAGGTTTTTGACAAATCGGCCGGTTAGTTGACTTTTGTCCATCTGCATTGTTATCAAAATTTTGTCTTATCTCTGGATTGCAGATTGATATAGCCATCTTTATCATTTCTGGTGGCCAGAGATTTATAAATAGGCTCATTGGCCTATATTTTTAGGGGTGTCAATTTAATCTCAATTTTCTCTCTAGAGCTTTTCAAGAGTGTCCGAAAGGGTATGGTGAGTGTCTAACACTTTCCTGTTGTATAACTTAGTCCCCGAACCCATTTATTTGATTTCAATAGAATAGTAGTTTTTTGGACATTTTTCGAGTCATTTTTTAGGTTTTTTATTTTCCTTTCTTTAATTAAATAAGACGGCGACTCCCTAAAATCTTCATGGGGTATTTTTTTTAGGTGGTTCGCTATAGGAATGTTGTAACATTGGTTGATCAAAGGCGCGACTATGGTTGATGTAAGACGGTGACATGGAGCACAAAGGAACGCAATTGGGTGATGATTAAAAGTAGGACGATGGCTATTGGGAACGGTGGACAGTGTCAGAACTATTGAAATGCGGGGAGGGGGGAGGGAGGGGGGGGGCGATGACCCAACATAACATTTGGTTAAAGCATTTAAACTAAAAAATTTAAAACTAGTATATATTTTGAAATTTTAACACTTTCACTTCATTTCTGTCTTTAAAGGTTAAAATTGTCTTATTAACATGTGCCACTTAAAACCATTTGAAGTTTGGGAGAAATTGTTTTGGAGTGCTTATATATATATATATAGATATATATATATATATATATATATATATATATATATATATAGGGACCGATCAACATCTACCGGTGGATGTTATCCACCCAACCGCAACACTTTGTTGCGGTTGCTAATCATTATTTTTTGTGAAAGGCCCCCACCCCCCCCACCCCTCCAGCCCCCACCCCCCCCCCACCACCCCTCCAGTCCTAACCCCCCCACCCCCAACCGCAAAACTTTGTTGCGGTTGGTTATCATTCCCTTTTTCTTCCTACTTTTCGTGGCCCCCACCCCCACCCCCCAATCGCAACACTTTGTTGCGGTTGTCCTTTGCATGCCACGTGGCCAAACCACAACAAAGTGTTGCGGTCCCCCTGCCACATGGTGTCCTCCCCCCTGCCACGTGGTGTCCTTCCCCCCCCACCCGTGATGCCCCCTTGTCCTTTTTCCAGAGGCATCTCAAAGCTCGGCCGCACACACACTCTTCTGCAATTTTTTTTCTTTCACAGCCTTTGACTACTGCTCACTCACGGATCTAATTTTTTTGTCTTCTTTCTTCTTTCTCCCTCACTTTTCTCTCTTTATAATCCGTTCTACCTGAACCCTTTCTTCCACTCTCCATCATTTTTACCAACTCTCTTCATACTCCATATCTCACCTACATAATCTCCACATCAACACCAACAAAAACAATTTACGCTAGAAGATCGGTGGATAACCGCTAGAAGATCGATGGATTTTTTTTTTAAATATATCAAGTTAAAACTAGTAAGTATTTTGAATTTTCTTATAATTTAATGTTAATTTCAAATTGTTCTTACCAATGGATTGTTTAAATTGTGTTATGCTTAAATTGTTCTTACCATAGTCTAAAATTCGTGTTTTTTGAGAGTTTGAAATTAGGGATTGAACTAGCGTTCATTAGCGAATATTCATTCGAAGTCCAAAAATAGTCATTGTAGACTCAAATCGAAGTTAATGAAAATATAAATTGAACGAAACAAAAATCAGATCAATCGGAGATCGGATGAGCGGTTTTTTAGGGCGTCAAAATTAGGTTTATACAAATCAGGGTATTACATTTATAGATTCCGAAATAGCAATTTTTTAGGGCATCAAAATTTAGATTTTTCACGAATTTATAAAAAAATAGCTAGAGCTAGATTTTGCCAAAATTTAAAAAAGAGACCCAAGTTATTTTTAAAATATCTATATCAGGGAAAAATTTCAGATTTTTCCAAAGATTGGAATGGGGTCAACTGATACGGGGAACCTTGTAACTTTTTAGTATAATTTAAAATATCAAGCAAGCGCGATTTCACACGAAACTTTTATGAGAACGCTAGGATGTTGGGAAGTTCTATTTCACAAGAATTTGCGCCATTCCGGAGTCGTTAGCTATTTTTTTTGGCCGAACGGGCGTTTATGCGCTCGATCCGGACACCGGTTCGGGATTTTTGGGCGAAAAATTCGTAAAAAACTTTTTAGATCAAGAATGAATTCAGGAAGCTTAAAATAGAATTTCAAAACACTTTTGAGATTTTTCGATGCTAGGGGACATTTCGGTAATTTGCCACCCCGAGAGAGGTATTTTGGTAATTCTACAATGTTAAGTTTTCCAAACGACTTTTTTGTCCAGAAATGTAAGTAAAACACCTGAAAGGTTATTTTGAAGCTGATTTGGGGGCGTTAGGGTGATAATGAACCCCCAGGGGCATTTTAGTAATTTGACGCTCATCGGGGGCATTTTCGTAAATTTTTTTGTCAAAATTTTTCGAATGGCCTTTAGTTCAGGAAGGGGTGTAAGACACCTGAAAAGTTATTTTAAAGTTTTTCTAAAATTTTTCCAAAGACTGGAAAGGGGTTAACTGATACGGGGAACCTTGTAACTTTGCAATGTAATTTAAAATATCAAGTTAGCGCGATTTCACGCGAAAACTTTTATGAGAACCCTATGATGTTGGGAAGTTACATTTCCCAGGAATTCGGGTCATTCCGAAATCGTTAGCTATTTTTTTGGACGAACGACCTTTTAAGCGCTCGATCCGGACACCGGTTTGGGATTTTTGGGCAAAAGTTTTGTAAAATACTTTTTAGATCAAGAATGAATTCAGGAAGCTTAAAATAGCATTTTAAAGCGCTTTTGAGATTTTCTGAAGCCAGTGGCATTTTGTTAATTTGCCACCTCGAGAGGGGTATTTTGGTAATTTTCTCGGTAAAGTTTTTCAAAGGACTTTTTAGTCCATAAATGATTGTAAAACACCTGAAAGGTTGTTTTGAAGATGATTTGGGGGCGTTAGGGTGATAATGAACCCCCGGGGGTATTTCGATAATTTGCCGCTCAGCGGGGGTATTTTGATAATTTAACATTGTAAAATTTTTCGAATGACTCTTAGTTCGGGAAGAGGTGTAAGACACCCGAAAAGTTATTTTTTCCAGTTGTTCTGAGATGTGACACATGGACATTAACCCGATAAAAATTATTGCCCTAGCTACCGTAAATAAACCCCCAGCTACCCCACAAATGCTATTAAAAATCCTAATAAAAACCCAGTTGCCCCCACTTACCCTTTTTAGCGGTTGTAAGTTTTGCCTTTTTCATTCGATTTTATTTCTGTTTCTGCCCAAAAAAAGTTATTTAATTCTATGACTTGTTGAGAATGATATAATTTTTTTTTTTTAGATTTCAGTATAAATATGGATGCAACTGGAGGAAATAATTTTTGTGAAGATTCTGATCCACCTTACAGAGGTGAAGTTTTTCAAACACTGGACGAAGTTAAAGCATACTATAGAGCATATTCGAAAATAATAGGTTTCGGTGTTAGAATTAAGACGACCAGAAAACGGGCGAATACAGACCAAATTTGTTCCCGACTATTTGAGTGTCATAAAGGAGCCCCGCATGTACCCCCTGTTGTTCGGATCAGTGACGAAGGGCCAACAAGACAAAGAAAAATGGACACATTTCCGGGTACCAGCTGCAAGGCCCATGTGTATGCAGTACACCGAAAAAATGAAAAGCATTGGGTTGTGACGGGAGTGGAGTTGAGCCATAACCATCAGTTGATGACCCCTAATAAGATTGGTCAAATTCTTCAGCACCGAGAAGTAAGCGTGGCACACAGACAACTGATATTTACAATGGCCGAGGGAAAGATGCCACCTTCTAGCATGATGGGGGTTTTCTCAAGCCAGGCTGGGGGGGTTGACAAGTTGAGCTTCAACGAAGTAGACCTCCGAAATGAACTTCGTGCTCAGAGGAGAGAGTCTTCCTGTAGGAGTGATTCTCAAGCTACACTTGATATCTTCAGGCGCCTTCAGAGTTAGAATTCTGGCTTTTTCCATAGTCTCCAACTGGATGACGAGAACCGCATTACTAATATATTTTGGTCGGATGCCCGTTCTAGAGCTGCTTACCAAAATTTTGGCGATGTTGTGACGTTTGACACCACATACCGCACAAATAAGTACTATATGCCTTTTGCGCCGTTCACCGGGGTGAACCACCACTATCAGTCAATCTTGTTTGGCTTTGCCCTGCTTAGGGATGAGACGAGGAATCATTTACGTGGTTATTTGAAACGTGGCTTGAAGCAATGTATCATATTCCTCCAAAGACCATCATCACCGACCAAGATCTGGCAATGAAAAATGCAATCGCTAAGGTCCTTCCAGATACTCACCATGGCCTGTGCACATGGCACATAAGCAACAAATATCTCGAACGGCTTCACAATGTATATGCAAACCATCCGACATTCAAGAGTGACTTTAATACATGTGTGAAGAAATCGTTGACGGTAGACGTGTTCGAGGAGAGGTGGGCCAAGTTAGTGGATGACTACTATTTGCACAGTCATGAATGGTTGCAAGCGCTGCATGAAATCAGGACACAGTGAATCGGTGCCTACACCAAAAAGTTTTTTTGGAGCTGGAATGACTACGACCTCGAGAAGCGAAGGTATGAATGCATTCTTTGATGGGTACGTACGCTCTTCTTCAAGTATAACAGAGTTCATACTAGAGATGCAGAAAGTCCTTGATAGGCAATTTTTCCTTGAGAGAGAAGCCGACGCGATACAGTTTACAGAGAAAGAGCCATAGTAGTTTTTTCACCTTTGGAGGTTCATGCGGCTCATGTCTATACCAAGGAAATGTTTAGACAGTTTCAGGATGAACTACTAAAGTCGAATCAATATAGCATGACAAAGTTGCACGAGCTATGCAACAGATATCTCAAGCTTTATGCTTTGACAAATGTGACGAATTTTGCCAATCCGTACTCTTAGTCGGCTCCGAAGAACAGAAGACATTTTACCGTAGCAGTGTGTATGGAGACCGGGTTTGTTAATTGCAATTGTCAACTGTTTGAGCATAAAGGTATACTCTGTCGACACGCTTTGAGGTATTTTAGTGCCAAGAATGCTCGTGAAATCCCTCCAGAGTATATCTTGGATCGGTGGACGAAGGAAGCCAATAGAGTACACGGTCACATTCCTTACGTGCCCAATGTTTTAGTTGATTTCGAGCAATCTGAGACGCTGCGATATAATCACCTTTGTAACATCATGCACGGTTTATCATTGGATGCAGCGTCAACATTTGATGGGTACAGGTATCAAGTTGAAGCAGCAGCACGGGATAAGGCTAACCTTGCACAGTTTAGGATGGCATTACCAGAAAGACGGGACACTCCGACAACTCGGGCGACTCCAGCCGGTAGATTCAATCGAGCTTCACAGCCAGTCATTGACAGCACTAGCCTGCAAGGTGAGGAGGACGATATTTTTGATCCAATTATTTCTCAAACAAAAGGGCGAAAACGTGCAATACGTATGAAGAATCCGATTGAAGAAGCAACGGGTACCAAAAAATTGCGAAAGTGTGCGTTATGTAATAAGATGACTGATCATGACAAGAGAAACCATTATAAAGTGCTAGGTATCGAACCTGGCAGTATGGTCGAGGAGGACGATGATGAGGAAGAGTGTTAGGGTTAATGTTTCAGTTGTTTAAATTAATGTTTCAGTTGTTTAAATTGAACTTTTATAATGTTTAAATTTGTGATTTGGTTTGTGGATTCTTGTCAGTTTTTTTTAAATTGCACCTTAGGCACGCTAATTAGCCCATTTCTATGAATTTCGGCGAAAATCGAGACAAATAATTTTTTTGGTTTTCCTATGAAGGGCCTATTCGCGCACACTTTAGCGCCCAATTCATAACTTTCGAAAAATATTGTAATTTTTTTTATCATTTCTTTTTTGCTCATTGCACCGTAGGCACGCTAGTTAGCCTATCTCTATCAATTTCGACGAAAATCGAGACAAATAACTTTTTTGATTTTTCTATGAAGGGCCTATTCGCGTACACTTTAGCGCCTAATTCTTAGCTTACGAAAAATGTTGTAATTTTTTTGTCACTTCTTTTTTGCTCATTGCACCTTAGGCACGCTACTTAGCCTATTTTTATGAATTTTGGCAAAATTTGAGACAAAATTATTTTTTGGGTTTTTCTACGACGCGCCTATTCGCGCATACTTTAGCGCCCAATTCTTAGCTTCCAAAAAATCTTGTAATTTGGTTTTCACTTCTTTTTTGCTCATTGCACCTTAGGCACACTAACTAACCCAATTCTATGAATTTCGGTGAAAATCGAGACAAATAATTTTTTAAATTTTCCTACGAAGGGCCTATTCGCGCACACTTTAGCGCCCAATTCATAACTTCCGAAAAATGTTGTAATTTTTTTTATCACTTCTTTTTTGCTCATTGCACCGTAGGCACGCTAGTTAGACAATTTCTATGAATTTCGGCGAAAATCGTGATAAATAATATTTTTGATTTTCCTATGAAGGGCCTATTCGCGCACACTTTAGCGCCCAATTCATAACTTCCAAAAAATCTTGTAATTTTTTTTGTCACATTTTTTTTTTTGCTCATTGCACCTTAGGCACGCTAGTTAGCTCATTTCTATGAATTTTGACAAAATTTGAGACAAATAATTATATTGGTTTTACTATGAAGGGACTATTCGCGCACACTTTATCGCCTAATTCATAACTTCCAAAAAATCTTGTATATTTTTGTCAGTTTTTTTCAATATACCTTAGGCACGCTAAGTAGCCCATTTCTATGAATTTCAGCGAAATTCGAGACAAATATTTTTTTTGTTTTTCCTATGAAGGGCCTATTCGCGCACACTTTATCGCCCAATTCATAGCTTCCGAAAAATCTTGTATATTTTTTTGTCAGTTTTGTTTTGCTCAATATACCTTAGGCACGCTAAGTAGCCAATTTCTATGAATTTCGGCGAAAATCAAGACAAATAATTTTTTGGGTTTTCCTATGAAGGGCCTATTCGCACACACTTTATCGCCCAATTTATAGCCTCCAAAAAATCTTGCATATTTTTTTGCCAGTTTTTTTTTTTTTTTTGCTCAATATACCTTAGGCACGCTAATTAGCTCATTTCTATGAATTTCGGCGAAAATCAAGACAATTTTTTTTCCTGTTTACCTACGACGCGCCTCTTCGCGCACACTTTAGGCACGCTATTTTTTTCACTTTTTTGTTTCTCATTGCACCTTATGCATGCTAGTTAGCCCATTGTCCAAAATAAAATAATAGTAATAATAAGGCTAATTCAATTTCAAACCTTAATATCCAAAATCCAACAATAGTAATAATAATCCATACGAACGTCTACTACATCTCAGGGGAATGGTAAGGAAGGCATCTAGCTACACCTTTTTTAAGTTCCCAGGCTATCCTATATCTAAACGTCAAGGCATCCGTTCGAGACCACGACGTATATTCGAGCACATCCGAGCGAGCTATGTAGTCCATGTACTTGAGGACGTAAATCCCGCAATCATGACTGTTATATTGCTTTGGTCGGTCCTGTATCATCACGACCGTCCAGGGCTCTACCGTCGAATTCCTGGTGATGGTCTCTCCCGAGTAATCTTGGAACGCTAGCGAGAGGATAGTAGTCTGCATCCAACAATAAAAAAGATCATCAAGCCTATGTAACAAGAAGAATATACTATGAGCCAAGGTCAACAGATAAAAACTAACCACTGCAGTGATGTACTCGCTGTACATCTGTGCCAGCGACCGCCCAGGTCCGTCCTCCCTTAGGCTATCGTATATGTGGACCGCTCTGTTCGCTGGATGGAGAACTAATAGGAACCAATGGTTTGCATGATGACAAGGTATCATGATAAGGTTCGCATGAGCAGCGTGACATTGATATTCCGAGTTCAACATGCCTAACACGTTTCCAGATTGGGGGGGGGGATACATGTTAAGCTTCAAATCTTCGCAGTGGTTATAACGTAGCTCTCTAATCCGGAGCAGATCTATATAAGCGTTCATGACAAAATTTGAAATATCTGTCTCCGGCGCCAACATTCTCATATCCGCATGACCTAGGAATGTCGAAAGAGGAAAGTCTGTTGTATCGACGGGCTCAGGCCCGAAGTAGTGCCGGTCGATCCAATCCCGCTTGTCCGGCCTCAATGGCTTCGTCGCTTGTCCTTTATCCGACCGGATGCTTGGGCGCGAGGCCTGGATTCCTACTTGGGTCACCTGACTCTGGCGCTGAGAGTCGTACGCGTCATGAGGCAAGCGACTAGACGGCTCCCACACCTCACTCTGGGGTAAAGAGTCGTACGCGTCAGGAGGCAAGCGACTAGACGGCTCCCACACCTGACTCTGGGGCTGAGAGTCGTACGCGTCAGGAGGCAAGCGACTAGACGGCTCCCCTTGGTAACCCCGGTACGCAAGACTAAAGTTGTGAACTTCAGTCTTGTACCTCTCAATGGACCTCTTGAGATTGTCAGGAGCCTTCGCGACAAACCAGTCAAACTCCTCCAGCTGCTTGAACACCTCAGTGCCCTGGTTAACCTAAAAAACATGCATAGAAAATATGGCTAATCATTTCAGGCATGGTCGATAAGGTGCGCAAATAAAAATTGAAACAACACTAGGGTGACTTACAATGTTCAATGCCCAGAACTGGTCATAGAGCTCACGTGGCGCATACGATGACTTCCTCACCTGGGAAGGGCGATTCACCCTCGTGCGCGTCACCTTGAGAAACCATTGCAGGTACTCCTCAATACTGTTGCCGTCTTCCTTGAGCGATACAAGGCTACCATACGTTTCTTGCCAAGTATTCCACTGTTGCACCTCGTCGCTCAGCAAATTCAAGGCATCAGGCACCTCGAAGTTCGGACCTCGACCGCTCCTGTATGGCCGCATGTCTACCGCGGGTTTTGGTATCCCTTGTAGACAGCCAGCTTGCCTCATAGCTCGATCGGGCATCTGAAACTCACATTCTTCGAAGTGAATAAGCGGCACCCGAACCAAACCTGTCAGCACGTACGACACCGGAAGTTGCCAACACCACTCATCCAACCGATGCATCACCTTGCCATATGGCTGCCACGTCACCTGGGATGCATCCAGTATCTCTAGTTCCCCCCGATAGAACTTTAGATGGTGGTGAGGGTCTACCCGTCTCCTCCAGTTGGTCGTAGGCCCACACCCTAGACCACGTCTCATCGGAATATACCCGCGGTTGTGGACGACCCGTGGGTAGCCTCTCGTAAGACCAAACCTGTGAATGCAAACATTATATGGAATTAGTAATTAATCACGAATATATTGACACGTCAAAACAAGAATATAAATGCTCATACCTGTAATAGAGTCAGGCAGGCGGCAATGGACTTGGCACCCTTTCTCGTAGCCTTATGCAGTGCTCGATATAGGTGCGCAAGGACAGCTGAACCCCACGAATACGAGTATACCTCCTCAAGATCCTCCAAGAACACCATATACTTCGGATGCACCGTGTTTTTCGAATGCGTCGGAAGTAATATAGCTCCAATAATATACAGAAGGAATGCCTTCGTATACGTCACGAAATCATGAGGAGTGTATTCATCCGGTAGCACGCCGTACTGCTCTCTCAGCCATTTAAGTTTGATGCCGTTTGTTGTAAGAGCTTCCCTCAGAATTCCCGGAAAATACTGCCTAGCCATATTCGCTATGGATGCAGACGTTTTGCTCGAAGTAATGGGTTTGCCGTGACATGGGATTCCAAGTATAAATCCGACGTCCTCTAATGTAATAGTCATTTCACCAAACCGGAAGTGAAATGAGTTCGTCTCGCTCCTCCATCGTTCAACTAGAGCGGATATAAGGCAATCGTCGTGTCGAGACCAAATCCCGCAATCGGTGAACATAGATAAATTTTGACGGTGTAATAGTTGTATTTGTTCCTCGTTTAGTACCCACTCTTCGAGGTGACTTGTGCTTTGAATTGTTTCCAAAACACCCCTATCGACACCGTCAAATACGTGCCTCGCGACGTGGTCATCGTCATCGTATAGGATTGATGTATCATGAGGTCCGGGGTTGAAATCCATATCTCTAAGAACAAAATATAATCGTAAACCAACTTAGCGTCCATAATATTTACATTCCAAAACTATAACTGGATCTTTAACCTAGCTTACCAACGCATTAGCAATAGTCATTATCTCATTATTTCAATGTATGAAGACAATTCATCACTTCCCACCACTCCGAACACTTAATTACGCTAGTTCCCTACAATTTAGCGCCAACGTGGTTATTTAGCAATATACCCCCCGATGGCCGCTACACTCCCAACACCTCAAAAACCGCTTTAAAATCACTTTTTAAATGTATTACATCAATTATATATCAAATATTTCCTCAGAAAATCCTAAGGGGGAAAGTTACCAAAACACCCCCAACTTATGCAAAATAGCACTGGCAGTCAATGTCCCTCTGTCACATCCCAGAACAACTGGAAAAAATAACTTTTCGGGTGTCTTACACCCCTTCCCGAACTAAAAGTCATTCGAAAAATTTTACAATGTTAAATTACCAAAATACCCCCGCTGAGCGACAAATTACCGAAATGCCCCCGGGGGTTCATTATCACCCTAACGCCCCACAATCAGCTTCAAAATAACATTTCAGGTGTTTTACTTACCTATCTGCACTAAAAAGTCCTTTGAAAAACTTTACCGGGAAAATTACCAAAATACCCCTCTCGGGGTGGCAAATTACCAAAACGCCCCCTGGCTTCAGAAAATCTCAAAATCTCAAAAGACGCTAGTTTGATATTTTAAGCTTCCTGAATTCATTCTTGATCTAAAAAGTATTTTACAAAAGTTTCGCTCAAAAGTCCCGAACCGGTGTCCTGATCGAGCGCTTAAAAAGCCATTTGGCCAAAAAAATAGCTAACGACTTCGGAATGGCCCGAATTCCTAAGAAATAGAACTTCCCAACATCCTAGGGTTCTCATAAAAGTTTCGCCCGAAATCGCGCTAGCTTGATATTTTAAATTACACTACAAAGTTACAAGGTTCCCCGTTAACCCCTTTCCAGTCTGTGGAAAAATCTTAGAACAACGTTAAAATGAATTTTCGGGTGTCTTACACCCCTTCCCGAACTAAAGGCCATTCGGAAAATTTTGATAGAAAAATTACGAAAATACCCCCGATGAGCGGCAATTAGCCAAATGTCCCCGGGGGTTCATTATCACCCTAACACCCCAAATCAGATTCAAAACAGCCTTCAGGTGTTTTACTTACATTTCTGGACAAAAAAGTCGTTTGGAAAACTTAACATTGTAGAATTACCAAAATACCCCTCTCGGGGTGGCAAATTACCAAAATGCCCCCTGGCATCGGAAAATCTCAAAAGTGCTTTGAAATGCTATTTTAAGCTTCCTGAATTCATTCTTGATCTAAAAAGTATTTTACAGATTTTTCGCCCAAAAATCCCGAACCGTTGTCCGGATCGAGCGCTTAAAAATTCGTTCGGCCAAAAAAATAGCTAACGACTTCGGAATGGCGCAAATTCCTGGAAAATATAACTTCCCAGCATCCTAAGGTTCTCATAAAGTTTCGCGCGAAATCGCGCTTACTTGATATTTTAAATTACACTGCAAAGTTACAAGGTTCCCCGTATCAGTTGACCCCTTTCCAGTCTTTGGAAAAATCTAAAATTTTTCCCTGATATAGATCTTTTAAAAATAACTAGGGTCTCTTTTTTGCACTTTGGCAAAATCTAGCTCTAGATATTTTTTATAAATTCGTGAAAAATCCAAATTTTGACGCCCTAAAAAATCGCTATTTTGGAATCTATAAATGTAATACCCTGATTTGTATAAACCTAATTTTGACGCCCTAAAAAACCGCTCATCCGATCTCCGATTGATCTGATTTTTGTTTCGTTCAATTTGTATTTTCGTTATCTTCGATTTGAGTCTACAATGACTATTTTTGGACTTTGAATGAATATTCGCTAATAAACGCTAGTTCAATCCTTAATTTCAAACTCTCAAAAAACACGAATTTTAGACTATGGTAAAAACAATTTAAGCATAACACAATTTAAAAAATAAATTGGTAAGAACAATTTAAAATTAACATTGAATTATAAGAAAATTCAAAATACTTACTTGTTTTAACTTGATATATTTAAAAAAAAAATCTATCGATCTTCTCGCTATTGACCGATCTTTATACGTAAAAAAATTTTGTTTGTATTGTTGTGGAGATTATGTAGTGAGAGATCCGGAGTATGAAGAGAGTTGGTAAAGATGATGGAGAGTGGAAGAAAGGGTTCTGGGAGAACGGCTTATAAAGAGAGAAAAGTGAAGAAGAAGAAGAAAGAAGAAGAGAGAGAAAAAAAATCCGTGAGTGAGCAGCAGTCAAAGGTTGTGAAAGAAAAAAAATGGTAGAAGACTCTGCGGCCGAGCTTTGAGCTGGCTCTGGAAAAAGGACAGGGGCATCACGGGGGGAAGGACACCACGT